>OVBA01002767.1:0-32042 GCA_900406435.1 Lepidium aucheri
TTGTGCTTCAATGGTCGTTGGCGGCAGCTAGTTAGAGAGAAGGAAGGGATAGAATCGTCATTTGTAAAAATAGGTTAAATGAGTCATCTCTGTCATACCTCCACCAAACTCTACTAAGCTCTACCACACTAACAACGCTAACTCTGCCAAACTCTACCACAGTTTACCAAAATCTACCAAACATACAAAACCTGAGTTGTTTAGTGTTTGGCAAAATTACNNNNACAGTGCTTTATGAACGTAAATTATGGTGTGGTTGACTTTTGGTAGATCTTGGTTGACCTTGGCTGAGTTTTGGTGGACCTGTGGTGGAGCTTGGTTGAGCTTTGGTGGAGCTTTGGTAGATCTTGGTAGACCTTTGATAGACCTTTGGTAGACCTTTGGTAGATCTTCGTGGCAGACCTACACGAATTTCGTGCTGACGTGGCACTTTTCATTAATGGCATTTTCGTAAATACTTTTTTGTTTACAAATCTGAAAAGGCAAAATGGCAATTAAAAAAAACAAGAGTATTTGAGTAATTAATGATAATTCCACACTATTTGAGTCATTTACCTATAATTCCACCCTATTTGAGTAAATCACCCTTAATTCTATAACAAAATGTTACATAAGTGATAAATCTTAACATTCCATGTTTATATACTTAAATATTTTATTCTAATCTCTTAAATTAAAATATTTATTATTATAAAATATTAAATTATAAATAAAATAATAAAAAGTTATTATCTTAAAGTATATCAAATCACTAAGTTAATGTATTAACTTATTTTAATACGTTAAATATTAATAAATTAAAATTATTTTATTTTGATAAATATTAATATAACCAAAATTATAGTTCATCAATAACACGAGTCATCATCTATTATGTAATAATAGATAATAAATTGGTTTTAATATGTTAAGTATATATAAACTTAATATAAATTTGCATATATAAATCAAACAACAAATGACTATTATAGATAATTATAAATAGCTATAAATGTATATTTACTTTTGCAAAAATATTTCGTACATAGCACGGGACATCATCTAGTTAATTTGACAAAATTGTATTCGTAATCCAAATTTTCAAATATTATACTCCCTCCGTTTAGTTTTAGTTGATGTTTTTGAATTTTTTTTCTTTTTTGTTTTAGTTGATATTTTAGGAAATCTATGCAAAATTTATTGTAATTTTAGTATTTTTGACCATTAAAATTTTGCAGATTGGTTAAATTATATTGACATTTGTGATAAAACATATACTGTTTGGAAAAAATAATTAATGATTTCTTGATATGTGTAAAAATTCTAAAACATCAACTATTAAAAAACAGAGGGAATATAATATAACACAAGATAACACAATACCTTAAATTCAAACTCTGGTCGGAAGTTTGTAGAGATGGATATATAATTACTTGACCAAATACACTTTCCCCTCAAACATTTCTTATCATCTCAACATTTTCAATATTTTACTTTTGATATTTTACTTCAGCTCTTTGAACAATTGCAATTAGATCTAGACTTTCGGGTATTTAAATTTGTTTTGGTAAGAACCAATCGGTAAAATATTTGATATGGTTTGGTTTGGTTTTGGTGGGAACCGATCAATTCTTTGTATTTTGGGTAAATGATATTTTCCTATATAGATACTGTAAAAGTTTTGGTTTAGTTTGATTTTGTTAGGAACCAATCGGTTTGTCGGTACTTGAGGTAAATGAATTATTTATCTTTATAGTACTGAAAAACTTTTGAAAACTGGAAAATAGCTGAAGTGTTAAAATTTTGCCCAAAATATTCGTAAATTGTCCTATTTTTTTAAAAAAAACTACTTAAAAATTATTAAAAGAAAAGAATGAATAGAAATGGTGGTCTGAGCTTGTTTCGAAGCAAGGTGAAGATTACTCATGACAGAGAGAAGAAAAAGAAGATAAAGAAAGAAAAGTTTTCTGTTAGATTGTAGAGTGTGTGATTCACACTATTTGTATGTACAATTGTTCTAAACAATCTGGAATAAACAGGTTACCTATTTACAAATAAATAAGGTAAATCATCAGACTAAAATGGTACATATAATCTGATGTTCCCCCTCAAGATGGAAAAAATATATTAATAACATTCATCTTGCCAAGTAGCTTCTTAAACTGTGAAGGGAAAAGGGCTTTAGTAAGGATGTCGGCTAGTTAATTCTCTGTTTTAAAATGGAGAGAGCGGACAAGTCCCATGAGAATCTTCTCTCGGATGTGGTGACACTCAAGCTCGATTTGTTTGGTACGTTCATGGAATACGGGATTGTTAGCAATATGCATTGTCGATGTATTGTCGCAATAGAGAACAAATGCTTAGATGTATTTATTCATAATTCTTGTAACAGCCATCTTAACCACATCATTTCACAAACCGCATAGGACATAGAGCGGTATTCTGCTTCAGCCAAAGATAAGGAAATAACTTCTTGTTTCTTCGACTTCCAATATACCAAAGAAGAACCAACAAACATGTAATAACCAGATGTGAATCCTTTTGAATCAGGGCATGATGCCCAAACAAAATCTGCAAAACCTGAGAGTTTGAGATCTGATGAAGCAGAATATAACAGTCCTTGTCCGACTGTGCCTTTTAAATAGTTGATAACCTTGTAAAACAGCTTGCAGATGAGGAACTCGAGGAGAAGTGGTGAATTGTCAGAGTTTGTGGACAGCATAAGTGATGTCTGGTCTAGTAAATGTGAGATACATTAATCTCCCAACCAATCTTCTATACTGTTCAACATCAACAAGAAGTTTTCTTTTTTCTTGTGACAATTTCAGATTCGTTTCCATAGGGATATAAGAGGATTTAGAGTCAAGCATACCAGTTTCATCCAACAGCTCAAGCGTGTACTTCCTCTGACAAACTGTGATTCCAGAACTATTTCTCGTTATTTCCAGACCAATAAAGTATTTCAGATCTCCTAAGTTTCTGAGTTTGAAAGAGCAATATAAAGCTTCAATCAACAACTGTGTGGCTGTGTCACAACTACTGGCGATGATTATATCATCAATGTAGACCAGAATTGCTATGTAAGCATCTCCACTATTCCGCAGAAAAAGAGTGTGATCTCCAGAAGATTTCTTGAAACCTAGATGTAGCAATGCATTAGAGAATTTTAGAAACCATTGTCGTGATGCTTGTTTTAAACCGTATAAGAATTTCTTGAGATTGCAGACTGCATTTGGTGGGACGTTTTCCCCCTCTTTTGGTGAATATCTAGGTGGTAAAGATATGTATATTTCCTCCTTCAAGTCTCTATTAAGGAAGGCATTGGAAATATCAAGTTGTGTCAAAGTCCAACCCTTTGCCGCTAAAAGTGCAATAAGAAGTTTCATAGTAGCAAGCTTAGAAACAGGAGAGAATTTATCAACATAATCTAATCCTTCATGTTGTGTATAGCCTTTCGCAACCAAATTCGCCTTATACCTTTATAAGCTGCCATCAACATTCAGTTTTACCTTATACACCCACTTGCAACCACCTACTTTCTTGTTTGAAGGCAGTGAAAAAATAATCCATGTTTCATTATCCTCAAGAGCAGTAATCTCAACCTGCATTGGTTCACACCACTCATATAAAGCTTTAGCTTGAGCATAAGTGTGAGGTTCATGTATTTTGTTAACTGCATTGATAAATATAAGATACGGGTCAAACAATGTAGTGTAAGAAAGTACATCTGACACTGGATGATCTGTAGAAGAGTCAACACTATAACAGTGATAGTCTTGGAGATAAGATGGTGGCCGGACAGAACAACGACTATGAGTTTTCCCAGTGGAACAATCTGAACCGGATTTTCCTGATGAAGAACTAGTAACATTAGAGTGATTCACGTGTGGAAAGAATCTCGATATGTCATCAGTTTGTTCTTTTTCTTTCTGAAATGGGAATAAATCTTCATAAAATACAACATTTTGAGAAATGAAAATGTTGTGGCTTTCTAAGTCCAAGAGCTTGTAGCCTTTATATCCAGAAGGATACCCAAGGAAGACACAAGCACGAGCTCTATCTTCAAACTTGTTGCGGCCTTTTGGAGAGGTACTTGCATAACATAAGCATCCAAAAATCTTCAAGTGTGTATACACTGGTGGTTCTGTCATAAGCAACTCGTATGGAGTTTTATTCGAGAGGAGTGGGGATGGTGTACGGTTAATGAGGAAAACCGCTATCAATACAAAATCTCCCCAATAAGATAAAGGTACCTAAGATTGTAAGAGAAGGCCTCGAGCTACATTTAAAATGTGATGATGCTTATGTTCTACTACAGAGTTTGCTTTAGTGTCTCGGGGCAGGAATGATAAGGTATTATCCCTTTGCTTTATATAGAGCTTCAAAATGCAATTCTGGAGCATTATCAGATCGCACTACCTTTACTTTTGCTGAAAACTATGTTTCTATCATTTGCAGAAATTCAGGAAATACAAGTAGAACATCAGACTTGTGTTTCAGAAGATAAATCCATGTCACTCGTGTGTTATCATCTACTATGGTGAGAAAATACTTGTATCCATCTTGAGTAGATTCTGAGAATGGTCCCCATACATATATATAAAGCAAATCAAATGGCTGAGAACACATATTTTGTTGTGAAACATATGGTAGTTTCTTCTGTTTTGCACGTTGATATATATCACAATGCACTAAACCTTTATTTTTGTGTTTTGAAATCCCAAGAACATCCATAAGCAAATCAATCTGACCAAAAGAAGTATGACCAAGTCTTTGATGCCAAACAGTTGCATCAATTACAGAGTTTGCAACATAGGTAAAAGAAACTAGATTATCAAAAACTGAGTCTTCAACTTCCAATACGTAAAGATTGCCCACTGTGCTACCTCTTCCAATCTCCAATCCCTTGGAAAGATTCTGTACCATACAAGAATCCGGATCAAAAATTACTCGTGAACCAATGTCTGAGGTTAAAGAATTGACACTCAGTAGGTTCAATTAAAACTCAGGGATGAACAACACATTCTGTAGCACAATATCTCTGTTAATAGCAACTTTACCAATGCCACCAACTCTTATAGTAGATCCACTAGGCAAATTCACAGAGTTATACATTGATGTGTCCAAATTAATAAACATTTCTCTATCATGAGAAACATGATGAATATCACCAGAATATATAATCCAGGTTTTCTCTTTTGTCTTACAATCATTTTTCTGTAAAATGCCAACAAAACTGAATGTTGAAGAAGAGCAGTATATACCCAATGGATTATTCTGCATATGCACTATAGAAGATGAATCAGCTGGTTGTAATTGAGAACTGAGGTAAGCAATAAATTTCTGAATCTGCTCTTTGTTCAAGTCTCCAACTAATCCTTCCAAACCTTTGCTTGTCATATTTTCAGGGACTGAGATCTATGCTGTAATAGTCGACTGAGTCTGTCTCTCTACAGAACCTTTGTTTTTCTTGTGTCCTACTAGATACCCATGTAGCTTGTAGCAACGATCTGCAACATGGCATGAGTATCCACAATGAGAACAAACAGGTTTATTTCCCTTTCTTTGAACATCATTCAGTTCACCAACATTAGGAGAGTTTTGCACATCACTCTGAGCAGAAAACTGTGTTCCAAAATTGACTTGATAAGCAGCTGAAGCAACAACGTTACTAAAACGTCTTTGACTATCGTTTTGATCAAGCATGTTGTAGATTTCTGCTAGACTAGGTAAAGGCTTCTTCATATTTGTCCCCAAATTACAGAGTATTTCTCACTTAATCCAGCTAGGAATTTTATGATTCTGCCTCTTTCAACTTTGGATTTGCAGCTGTTTGACCTGCACAATTAAAGATACCACAACAAGGACATGATTGACTAGCTTCTGAACAATCAAGTTTACCCCAAAGTGTCTTCAACTGAGTATAATAGCTTGACGGAGCCATTGAACCTTGGTGAAAATCCTAAATCTGTTGTATGAGTTGGAAGGTGCGAGAAAGGTTTGTCATATGAAACCGGTTATGGAGATCATCCCAGATTTGAGCAGCATCATCAAAAGATAAAATACTACCATAGATTTCTGAACTAACTGAGTTTAATAACCATGATTTAACCATATTGTTATACCTAGACCAGATCCTAAAACTAGGATTACCTGCTTCAGGATGAGGTAAAGATCCATCGGTGAAAGCTATTTTGTTTTTTCGTATCTAACGCTATCTTCATGGCTGAGCACCATTGATTGTAGTTAGATCCATCAAGCTGAATGGAAACAATCATCAGATTAGGATGATCGGCGTTGTGAAGGAAGAGAGGTGAGTGAGGATTATCTGGATCGAACATTGGAGGCACAATCGGTGCTTCAGGTAGTAGTGTTGTACTGCCAGCTTTCACAGATTGAGAATAACGTCGAGTGTTCCGGCGAACTAGTGCTTTCATTATTTAGACAGAGGTAACGGAGAAGAGAAAGAAAACATGGCAAAATGGAAGTTGATTTGTTGCAGAAGAAAATCAGTGAATTAATTATTGCTCTGATACTATATTAGAAGAAAAGAATGAACAAAAATGGTGGTCTGAGCTTATCCTAAAGCAAGGTGAAGATTGCTCATGACAGAGAGAAGAAAAAGAAGATAAGGAAAGGAAAGTTTTCTGTTAGATTGTATAGTGTGTGACTCACACTATTTATATGTACAATTATTCTAAACAACCCGGAACAAACCAATTATCTATTTGCAAATAAATAAGGTAAACCATAAGACTAAAATGATACATATAATCTGATAAAAATTACCTAAAACACGCAAAATGATCTTAAACTTACTTGGATACCCAAAATACTATGCTTGCTTATATAATCATGTGTATCGAGTACCTGACCATGCATTATTTTTGATTCCAAAAATTATCTGATACTCACGAATATAACGAAATGGCACCATTGGATATTTGGGAATGCTTGGGACCAATTTTATATCCATTATTACAGTTTGATTGTAGTTCGAATATTCGGTTCTGATGTCGCCATGACAATAATTTATGCATCCGCCTCTGCATTAGTGAGCGTATGGGATCAAAATTGAGTCGACCTACTCCATACAACTTTGATTATTGTCCTTTGGCTGTCGGTTGAAAATGATTTTGATTTACTAACAAATCGGATGGCTTAAAGACAATGATATATTTGAAGATGAAAGTTTGAAAGTTTTTTTCTTGGATCTAATAGAATGAAAGTTTAATTTGTTTTTCTTGGATTTAATTGAATACGATGGAGGTGACAATGGTATGAGGATCGCTTTTAAAAGTTCTGTAAAATATTGTAATAGAAATTTAAATATTAGTGAATGATAGATGGACTAGTGGTAGCATTTTCTTCATAAATCCTCAAGCACTAATGTTTTTTTTTGTTAACTTGTCTAGTGACCTTTAATCCACTTTTTTATATTTTAAGTAGGAGTTCGATCTCGGGTGCCTTGAAAATTTATAAAGTGGCTACATCACTGGACCACCTATACTCGGTACTAATGTTTAAACCCTTATTTAAAATATTAAGAGTGAGATTAAAGACCATAAGACATAATTCTATGTGGTTAAAAAAATTTAGTGGAGTAAAATCCATTTATAAAGGGTCAAATAGAAAGTTACATATTAATATAGCATAGTTTCAAAATTTTATAGGGGTCAAAAAGGAATTTAGTAGAATAAAATCTATTTATAAAGAGGTCAAATAAAAGGCTTTCGAATATAAAACTATATATATAAAAGATATAACATATAATGACTATAAAATAAATGCGTAATTTAATTGAGAAATACTTATACTCTTTCTGTTTAGTTTTAGTTGATGTTATACAAATTTCACCCATATTAAAAAAATATTGATTAGTTTAGTTTATCTAAATAAAATACTATGTTTTATCACAAATTCTAAAATAATTTAATCAATCACAAACCAATTTACATAATTCAAAGAGTTAGAAACAATAAAAACACAATAAATTTTGCATACAAATCTTAAAACATCAAGTAAAATAAAACAATTTTTTGTCAGCTTTACTCATTCATTTTACTAATGAGATCGACAAAGGCCCGATACATAGCCAAATTGCTCCCACTGGAACTGGCAGAATTTGAACCCCCTACCTGATATCAAGCTAGATCAGGGGCAAATCAACTGGACCACCTGCTTCTTGGCAAACATTTTTTTTTTAAAACGTCAACTATAAATAAACGAAAAGAGTATCAAACTAAATGATATGTACATGTGTTAAGGCAAAGCCTTAACTATTAGCGGAACCTATATTCTTTGGGATTTCCAAAATAATTAGATTTAAATCATTTTAAGAAAATGAAAAAAAAAATAACAATAAAAAAATAACAATACTAAAAACATAGAAAACGAAATTAGGAAGCATGTGATCTAGATGGTCTGCCTCTAATCTAATTCAGTATGAGATAGTGAATTTGAATTTTACCCCATTTCACTTAAAACAATTAGGCTATTTTGTTTATCTAATTATTGATATAAAAAAACATAGAAAACGAAAGAGTACGGTTTTGTGACAGTGAGCTACTTATCATTTTTTATTCATAATTATTAAAATGGTTAAATTTCGTACAATTTATGGTTGAGATATATATATATCTCATTGTCATGATATTATTTCACTGCTTATGACTTTTATCAAATTTTGTTTCCATATACTACAGTTTGTTTCCATTTTGGTAAGGTATAATCATCTTTGAAGCCTACACTGCAAAGAGAAAACTTAAGGTAAATTGATCAGACAAATATGGGAACACTAAATCTGGTATTCTTTTTTTAAAGGATTTTTTTTTTTTTTTTTTTTTGCAAAAAANCAAAAGAGAAACTAAATCTGAATTCTTAGCTATTGGTTTTAGACACCGAAAAAGATTATAAGTCAAAGATATAAAACTCCTACGGTTTATCAAATGGAGTATATGGGAACACGATTAGTTAAAACCAAACTGAAAAGTATAAGCAGTACAATATAGACCAAAGAGCTCAAGATCGAGAGTCGTTGGAATATTCCATCTACCTTCTGGATGATACCGGAATTAACCGATCCACTAATTATTCAATAACTAAACCAACCAAAATATTATGGCCTACCACAAAACAAAACTTGCCCACTTATAAATATGGTCCATGATCTTCCACATTATCGTCTTTGCATTAACACAGTCATTGTGATGGATTCTAATCTTCATTAGACGTGTTCATTTCATTGACTCATGTTCCTCTTTCTGTCTTCGGATACATAAAACGGCTTTATACTTGTACTCTAATGCTTCAGTCAAATATCTTTTAATGTGTATATACATTAAAATATTAAATACAATCCGAATTAATTAATCTTAAAACTATTAATTGCATATATCATTCCGTACTTGTAACATTTTCATTTTTTAGTCAATCCATTTTTATTTTCCATAATTCCTATCTAGCTCCACAGACACTATGAATTATGAGTCATGTCGCAGAGACCTTCTTCCCGCACTGGTTTTGCGGGTTAATGGATCATAATATTCGATTAATCCCAGATGTCAAGGTACTCTTGTCATGTAAAGTGAGATAATCGTTATTCATTAGAACCTTACAGCCATCTTCTGTGGCTTGTCCTAAACTCAAGATACTACTCTTTAAATTTGGAATGTAATAAATCTTTGTCATTATCTTTTGACTTCCATCATTGGGCTTTGCTTGGTAGGCGCTGCCTACTCACTCGGACAATGCTCTGAACACGAGAGTGTGTTTGGGCCTGAGTTGAGGCTATTGGATCTTGATTTATGAAGATAATCAAACCTTTACCTTCAATCTTAACAGAAGAACCGTCTCTAAATTTCACTTTGCCTTTAATATCTTTGTTTAGCTCTAAGAAATATGATTTTTCTCTTGTCATGTGGTTATTTGCTCCGTTATCAAGATACCACTCTCCACTTTCTTTATTTCCTTCAGCAAGTTTTTTCGGAAACACTTTTTCTTCATTAAGAAGAATGACCTCGTGCATATACATAGTTTCACCTGCTTCATCAGTTTCAGAATCACCTTGTTTATCATCTATTTTATTCAGTTCCTCAAGTTTCTTCTTTCTCTCAGGGCAAACAAAAGCGAAATGTTCTTTTTTATCACACTTGAAACAAACAATATTAGATCGATCATTTTTCTCTGTTTCTTTCTTGTGAATACGAACTTCGGCCTTTCCCCTTTCCATGTCCTTGTCCAGTATTGTTTTCTACACTTGAATAAAGCAAATTCTCATATGGCTCGCCTTCTTCTTCTTTTATCCTTTCTTCATATGCCTTAAGTCTTCCTACTATATCATCAAAACCAGTTTTGTTCAAATCTAACACTTGCTCCAATGATGCTGTCAAGTGTATAAACTTGTGTCTCGGCAGTGCATTGAGAAATTTCTTTACCAATTTTGGTTCTTCAAATGTTTGACCTAAAGCAGCAGATTTTGATGCGATTTCTTTCATCCTTCTAGAGAAATTATCAATATTTTCTGTTTCCTTTATTCGAAGCCTGTCAAACTCGGACATAAGAGTTTGAAGTCTTGCTTCTTTGACTCTCTCAGCTCCTAGATTCATAGCCTTAATCGCCTTCCAAAGTCCTTTAGGTGAGTCTTGTTCTCCGATTTGCAATATCAGGTTTTCTGGAAATGATTGAAACAATAGTGCTACGGCTAAGTGATTTTTCTCTTCAATACTCGAACCAACGTCAATTGTCTCCCAAACTTTATGCACTTGAAGTACAACATTCATCTATATCGCCCACACAATGTAATTTGTGGAAGATAACATCGGACACAACACAGAGGATGGGACTTAATCTTTCTTTGCTGGTTTCACGTTGTCTCCCATTGTATGTGATTAGTTTATCACGATTTTGCACAAGTCCAAAACTTCAAATCTGGCTCTGATACCAAATAAAGTTTCGAATAAGAAATCCTTTGAACGTTCCTTTGTATTAATCAGAAAATAGCTCAAAACTAATCAATACAATTCTAGGGTATTTCTCGTGTGTCTTTACATCTCAAAGACAACACATATATATAGATACTCTTCAACCTAAGAATATCTTTCTAAATCTTATCTAAACAAACTTTAAGCTTATCTAGAACTTAACTTGGCCTTATCTTAAACTTTAAACAACTAATTAAAGCTTTAACTTAGGCCACAAGCTATGAAGCTTAATCAACACCAGAGCCATATGAAAATTCATGGTTTTCACACGGTTATGATTTAGTTTTGAGGGACCACTCAAACCAAGATTCAAATAAAATCTTTAGTTTTAATTAGTAAGTGTTTTGTTGTACCGTCATAAATCTCAATTACCAAATGCAAATAAAACTTCTATCATATGTTTAACGAGATAATCCGATATAAACAATGCTAACTTTTTGGATGGAGAGTAAAACACTTTTGTTACATCTTAAGCTAAAATGATATTGTCTTTCTACTTAATCAAACAAATGAAAAATACCTATTGAGCAAAATGAATGTGGAAGAGACACTCATATTGAATGCGTATACAAGTAGGTATATATATATATATATATATATATATGCATATAGCTTCGCTATAAGTGTGTATAACAAGTACGTATTTAGGTATAAAGTATACATAGTAATAAATATCTCATAAGCAAAAACATAAAGGTAGAGATGGACTAAACGTTAGAAGAAGAGGTACGTGGACTCATAATATGTGTAATGGTTATGAAGGAGGACAATACATAACTTTAATTCCACCGCGACGTGGTTCATTCTTCCACCTAGACGATGTCGTTTTCAGACCTCACTCTCTCTTACCCTTTTGTCCTCTTTATATTGATCACCTGGATGATGATTTCTCCTATTCAAGTCACACTTTCTCACTCAAAGGTCCAAAAAGTGTTTGCTCTTTTTTCTGTTTTCTCTTTCTCTTTTCTTTTTGAAGAGAGAAGAGATTGAGAAGCCATGGGAAGAGCTCCATGTTGTGAGAAAATTGGGTTGAAGAGAGGTAGATGGACCTCTGAAGAAGATGAGATTCTTACCAACTATATTCAGACCAATGGTGAAGGTTCTTGGCGGTCTTTGCCTAAGAAAGCTGGTACTTATACATCTAGATAGCATGTTTATTTATTTTTTCGATCTTAAAATTCAAAAAACTTAATTATTCCGATTTTAAAATCCAAAAATGGACTAAATTCTTGGAAGTTATAAACAAGTAACCATGATGGTAAAATGAGATGTAAGTGTCCGACAAAATTTCATATTTGTGAGATTAGTCAATTCGCCTGAATTACCCTCAATACACAAAAAAATACTTGTTATATATATATATATATATATTATTCTTTTCATGTTCTTGGGTTTCTTGCAATGCATGGCAGAATGAATAGTACATCTACGTAAAAACAAAATTAACAAAAAGGTTTTGTGCAAAACAACCCTTCAACTTCTAGAAAATACAAGTTTTTTTTATAAATAGAAAATACAAGTTGGATAGTATTTCTGCATAAATTTATTTTAGTAAAATTATAATTACTTCCATATTTGTATAAATATATATATGTTTTTATATGTGTGTGTGTTTTCTTATATTTACTAAAAAAATTGTGAAGGATTGTTGAGATGTGGAAAGAGTTGTAGACTAAGGTGGATAAACTATTTGAGAAGAGATTTAAAAAGAGGAAATATTACAACAGAAGAAGAAGAAACAATCGTCAAGTTGCATTCTCTTCTAGGAAACAGGTAATTTAAAACCCAATTTAATTTACGTCACTTCGTTCATTAAAACCTGAGTCAGAAATTTTTGTTGTTATTTTACAATGTTGCCAGTGTCTTGAATAGTGACTGTAATGTAGGGTTGATACAAAACTAAAATAATTTTGTTTTGTCAACTTAGGAAACCTATAAAAATGGTCAGACTCTGATCCCAATCGTCCAAAAATAACACTAAAAACTAAGTTATTTAAATCTTTATTGAATGTACTGTCATGATTTTCTGACCATGAAAACAATGCAACGGTCGATCACTTAATGGTCCAATACATTTCTTTTTCATTAAAATCGATTTTAAAAATAAATGTTTATATCCACTTTGATTTTTTGTCAATAATTAGAAATTGGCATTATATTGCTAAAGGTTTAAGTGAATGGACAGCTTTGTTTAATCTTGTCTCGTATGTGTACGGTCCAAATCGTTACTAGCTCTTTGACTTCTGTAATAAATTATCAAATGAGTGGTTAAAACTGCTTGTGGCTGATTAATAGGTCTTGGTCTACTTTAACTTATAGAGTTGAATCTAATACACAAATACGTTAGAGTTGCATGTTCATCAATTCTATTCACTTATATCAGACATTTTTAACAAGTTCTTTTCCACTAAAAATTTCATAACTGGAAACATTGTTTTTGTGAAGTGGTTAAATCCTTTTTACCAAAATTCGAATTCAAGAAATCACTTAATTTAATAATAGTAGTTGTTAATAAAAACAAATTTCATAAATATTTATTGTGTTTTTTATGTAGATATCATTTTTTGTCAATAATGAACCATAACTAACTGATCCATTAGTCAAGTTTGTACATAATATAAACTGTGTTGATATAATTTAAGATCTGTTTTTAGTGTTTTCTAACTATAAATACTGAAGATTTATTACCAAAAGATATATTTTCCAAAATCAGTTGGACATGTCCAATAGTAGCCTTGATAGTGGTCTTGATTGTTAAGACTTTTTCTTGAACAAAATATTGTTTTAAAAGTCAATCATATTTGAAGAAATTTAAATAGATAAATATGATTGATTTTTTTTATAAAAAAACATTATGCTCAACGAAATGCATTACCAATCAATGCTTATATAATGAGATCTCGCAATGTATTGTCTATATTTTTTAGGTTCGAATCTCTTTAGAAATAAAATCACGACTAAAGATAGAAGTTTTCACATTTTTTCTAGATTCGAGATTAGTCGGATTTGATAGTTTATTGACTAGATAACCAATTGAAGAAAAAAGTTCCTACAATCTAGTTTGAAATTTATGGTATCCGTTGAACCGGACTTACTCCATTAGTGAAAAAAAACTCTAAGAATATTCATGCTAACTAATAACTATAAAAAACACAATGTGTGGTGATCCTTATTGGAACCGTCCAATTATTTTTATCAAAGAAAAGTCATATTTACACCTAATTAAACCATCCATTTTCTTATATACACAAAAAATAAATAAATAATTATATGGAGTATATATTGGTATAGAGTTAATGCAAAGGCAACTTGCTATAGAATACGAACTTTAACTAATTTGTCTAAATTTATAGTCTCACGTGTTTGTGTGTGACTATTTTTGTGTTTGTAGATGGTCCCTTATTGCAACACATCTACCAGGAAGAACAGACAACGAAATTAAAAACTATTGGAACTCACATCTCAGCCGCAAAATCTATGCCTTCACTACTGTTTCCGGAGATGAAAATAAACTTAACATCGACGAGTTTATCAAAAAAAGTTCGTCTTCTTCTTCTTCTTTAGGAGCTAAGAACACTAACAAGATCAAGAAGAAAAGGAAGGGAAGAACTAGCAGATCATCAATGAAGAAACACAAGCAAATGGTGACGGCCACACAATGTTTTTCACAATCGAAGGAGCTAGAGAGTGAAGGAGGGCAAAATAGTAATTTTGAAGGAGAGTCTTTGGAGCCTTGTGAGTGGTTGGATAGTGAGATAGAGCGGCTCATGAGTAGTTTTGTCTGGGAATGTACTAATGAAGAAGCTGTGAATGATGAGAAGTCTGATCAGGACAAAGTATGTGAGAGTGGAGACAATAGTAGTTGTTGTGTTGGTTTGTTTGAAGAAGAACTAAGAAGCGAGACAAAGGTTGATCATGATCATGATATGAAGATGGATAAAGAGAGTGAAGGAAGTGGTTTGAGTTCGAATTCGAATGAGAATGGTGATAAAGATTGGTGGGTAGGTCTCTGTAATTCATCAGAATTAGGGTTTGGGATTGATGAAGAGTTGATTGATTGGGAGTTTCAAGGTGGTGTGAGTTGTGTAAGTGATGATCTTTGGGATCTCTCAGAGTTCGGAGAGATAACATTTGGTGATATTATCGAGCAACTGGATCGTACTTAAACACATAGATCTTATAAATGTAAAGTGTAGTGTTTTGTTTTGGTTATAATGGTTGTTGAGGTTATGTAGTAGCTTGTTGGAGTTATGTTAAGAGAGTTAGGATCAGTGTAGTCTCTAGTTTAGACTAGTTTGAAGCTCAAAATTTATTATTCGTGATTCTTTCTCTCTTTGTCGTTGTTTATTGTGTTTGTTAGATTTTTTTTGTTATGTTCTTTGATGATGTGAAATAATGTTGAATAAGTTGGTATCAAATTAAGAAATATTATGTTTTTTAATTTTTAATTTTTTAAAAAAATATTTTGCATCTCTTAATTACAACTGACTCCTAAGGACATCTCGTGCTCTTAAACTCACTCTAAACTATATATTTAAATAAAATTGTCTCAATAGTACTTTATTTTTTTGTTCTAAAAATAAAACTCTATATTTTATTCCAAATTTGGAAGACTCAATTTCTTTTTCTATTTTTTGGAGTAAAATTTTTTCTTTATAAAATGATCATTTAAAAACTAGTATATTATTGTTTTATACTTAAACAAAATTATATGATGAAAATATACGTATTACAAGATTTCAATTATCAATATTATAAAACTAACTAAATTATTAAGATCAATTATTAAAAGTAATTGCATGTATAATTTTGCAATAACATGAGAATTGATGATGAACATAATCTTGATGCACTAATAAAAGTCGAAAGAGAACTTCCACATTTGGAAGTCAAAATAACTAAAGATGAAAATGTTGGATTTCAATAGTTTTTCACTCGATATAGACAAAATCCGATTTATGATCTATTGGAATCTAATTTGATTGATTTATGATGTAATGGAATCTAATTTGATTTATATATGTTTGGCGAGAGCCGAGGGTGTGTCATGATGAAATTAATACCATTTGTATATATGAAAAGTTACTTTCAACATAATGACAATGTTTCCCTACGTATTTAAACAAAAAAAATAAGAAAAAAAAAGGAAAAAAGTGAGATAAAGTTCCCTACAATGATCTCGTATGAACAGAAATTAAATAACAAACAAGAAAAACAATGTACTTCAATGAAATGGACAGAAGCATCCATTAGAACCAAATTGGTAACTATCGTCACATTATATAATTTACACATCATCATACTAAAGTAATTATAAAAGAAACCCAAAAAGGACCCTTCGAAGTTCGAATCTTTGGCCTTTAAGCAACCTTTGCCCGAAGCAATTTAACTATTCTATTCTCTTTTTTTATATAATTATACTTTCCTTTCTCTTTTCCTCCAACTTTCTATGCCTCATATATAAAGATCAATGTAAAACTAATCAAAACACATGTAGTATTCATTGATTTCTATCTATGAGACATTGACAGAAGAGAGATGTCGAGAACAAGAGTACGAGCTGTTACACATAAAGATCTTGTTCCTAATCCTAAAACCACCGATCTTACCAGCAAAACCGGAATTTTCATTGCTGTTTTGACCATCATTTTTGGCTTATCTTGCTTTGTTCTTTGTCTCTATGCCGAAGCCACCAGATCTCAGGTACATTTTTGTCCATGCATGTATTGAAATTTTCTTGTATAAATAATAAATCATCTAGAAAACATGTTAAAAATATCGTATGGTGGTGGTCGAGATTAGAGAAGATCCTTTCCAATTTCTGATGTGGGAATATCCAATCGGAAGTTGGAAAAGATTTTCTCTAATAGTCAGAGTGGTGAGCGAAAAAGATATAGGATAGGGGAATAGTATATTATTCAATTTCGAATTCAAATCACAACAATGTATAACATTTCAGGGATTTTTATTTGGCTTTTTCTAGTTTTTGGTGTAGTCTGTTTCAGACTGAGGTAATACTGTATACGAGGTCAAACCACCCGGAATATTAAAAAATTCTATGTAAAATGCATGTACAAAACGTATTTCATATGTGGTCCTTAAACTCCTTTAGGCCAGAATAAAATTTCTGATTGTTTGTAAGAACTTAGAAGATTGATTGAATCAAAACTAAACCTTTTCTTTAACCATACAAATGGTTCCATAATTACTTTTTAAATCTTCAGTAAATATCATTGCTACTACGGTTTTGTCATGGCCGGTTCAAAATATGTCGTCAATGATTAGCATTTTGATGTAGGCAATATGGGAAAGCAAAACGTGCGTTTACAATGGTAGCGGGAAAACGCCGTTGTTGTGCGGTGCGATTGCGTTCGTGGGACTAGCGGTTGCGATGGTCGGCTTCCACATGCATCTACTTATAGCAATCACCACATCACCACCACAGATTCTAGATACATGGGATCCTGATTCCATTTCCGCAAAGAGGATCACATACCAAGCAGCTTTCTTCTTCTTCACAACCTGGTAATTAACCAGACCAATCCTACCATGATATGTAATAATTATAATTCTGATCATTGTTTGTTTGTTTCTATAAGGCTTTGCTTTGGTGTTGGAGAAGTTTTACTGTTGGTGGGACTTAGTGTGGAATCAGGACATCTAAAGAACTGGTCTAAACCAAAACCTACTTGTTTAGTAATCCGACAAGGCTTGTTTTCAGCTGCTGGAGTGTTCTCGCTTTTAACCGTGTTTTTAGCCACTGGACTTTACCTAACAGCTCTTCAAGCACATCGAGTCTCTAGGGATCTTGAAAATACACATAGAGAAATGCTTGAGGCTTCAGTTCTTTATGCTTCTCCTCCAAGATCACCCATGAACAGGATGGCTACAGTAAGTAGAGAAGGTCCTGCTACGGTTAGAAATGAGTCGACGTCTTTAGAACATCTTGTTTCTTTCAAGCAATTTGCATATATGTAGTATAGTGTACAATGCATAGTGGATAAGATGTACTAGGTAGCTATATTGATCTTAACACATTTGATTAATTGTATGTTGTCTTTCTTAAACATGGGACACACTTGAAGAACACATAAAATTTTTACAAAACTTTTAAAGAACATGACAAGAGAACAAATAAAATTTCCGTACAATATTGTTTGATGTTCTGCCGGAATTTGGCCGGAGAGTCAGCTTTCACATGGAGCAAAGTGATGGTTTAGTTCTGTTTTTCATGGAAAAAGAGATTTGGAGCAAAACTTTTGGAAAATCCAACACTACTAAACATTTTACCTTTTTTTTTGGCTTAATCCACTTTTTTGTCATGGGTCCACATCCCAATTGAAATTTTTTTTGTCAACTTGAATAATTCTCATTAAAAATATGGGGAAGTCAGTTTGGTGGCGAAATGTGTACAAAAGATAAATTTCTCGAGAGCCCTCTAACAGAACATGTGACCTCTAACAGAACATGCGAGGAAATCAGCTTTGTAGTTTAACAAACAAGGCATACAAAGTATAGAAAAAGTTCTAAAATGACTCTTGAGGTGGTTGAAGTCTTCTAGATACTCCTTGAAAGTCGGCCAGTCATTTGGATCAAAGACCATCTTCAAAACTTATGAGCAGTTAGATACTATTGCCACCTCAGTGATGTTCATCTTGATCAGTAAGTCATCACCAAAGTACTCCTTCAATATCAGAATGTAAAGCGGAGAGGTCACGACGAACTTCTTGAGCACCCATACATAAGCCAGTAGCTGCATCTGGGAAGCGTATCTAAACCAGACCTGAATAGTACTCTGCGTCATTCCAAGACCCATCCAAATAACATTTGAATCCCGTGAAACCTGGAGAACTTATCACTGGGTGGGATTGAAAGTATCGAGAGGGTTCGTATGGAACCTCGTATGTAAATGGTTTCACTTGGACCCTACCTTGGGTCTAAAACCATAAGTCTGCTTAAGACTCAGCTAAGCAAACTACCTCTTGTGGTTCTCGATCTAGATTTGAGAAATCTTTATCATTTCTATCTTTCCAAAGATACCATAGTATCCATGGAAAGCTCTTCTTTTCAACTAGTTCTGGTACCCTCCAAAAGAGAAAGTCCATATTAGTAAATAGAAAATAACCTCGAAACTCTCTGTAACTTAATGGTATTTTAGAAACAGTCCAAACTTGAAAAGATGAAGGGAATTTGAATAACACATGGTTATTCGTTGCCCCGTCAAAGCCACATCGAGAGCATAATGAATCATAGTGAATTCCTCTTTCTTGTAGCTTTGTATTAACTGTTATACTCCACGAGATTACCTGCCATATAAGATGTTTCACTTTTGGAGGGCATTTTAGTTTCCAGGCTATTTCCTATAAGGCTCTAATATTTGATCCATGTTGTTCCATATCAAAAAGGGATATGTTGTGTTCCATCCAGTATCCTGATTTGACTAAATATCTCCCTGACTTGGTAAAATGTCATCCCCAATAGTCTTCTTTTAAATGTCTTGATAAATAAATTTCCAAGATAATGCTTGCATCATAAAGTGTCATAAACTAATAAAATAGAGTCTCTCTCCAGGTTCAAGTGCCTGAGTCAATTAGTTGGCTTACTGTTAAATTAGGATAAATATTAGGACCTTGCCCCAATGCTGGATGCGATATTGTATCCGGTATCCATGGATCATTTCGTACTGATGTTTTTTCTCCATTCTCAATCCTTCTTATTATGCATTTACTGACTAAAGATCTAGTTGAAGCAATTCTACGCCAACCATATGATGGGTTGTATACTTTGATTGGATCTTGAATGTCTGTTTTCCAGAAGTGTCTCCCTTTTAAATTCTTTTAGAAGTGAGTCTGGCCTTTCTATGATCCTCCATAATTGTTTTGATAACAGTTCCGAATTAAATTTCTCCAAAGCTCGAAAGCCTACTCCTCTTTCATGTTTTCCTTTACAAAGATTTCTCTGTTTAATCCAGTGAACACCTTTGAATTACTAGAATTTCCCCACCAAAAATTTGCAATGGCCGAATTTAATTTGAGAATGATTAATTTGGGTAATCGATAACATGACATAACATAAATTGGTAGAGCTGTTAATATCGATTTAATTAGTACTTCCTTACCCTTTTTAGAGAGAAATTTTGATGACAAACTATTTATCCTATCTTGAAGTTTCTCTTTTACAAAATTAAAAACTTTTCCCTCTAGGCTCTGTGGAAGTCCTAAATAAGTACCTATTCCTCTCTGATCTTGTATTTCTAGAATATTGTGAATTTCCTGTTTTGTATCCTCTTCCACTAAGTGTCCAAACTGAATGTAGGATTTGCTGAAATTGATATGTTGTCTAGAAACCTTTTCCTATTCTTTAAGAATATATAATATGGTTGTGGTCTCTTCTCGGTTTGCTTTGCAGAAGAAAATGCTATCATCTGCAAAAAGCAATGAGAAACAGGTGGATTTTCCTTTGCCACTGCAATTTTGATAAAAAAATTAATGAGTTTGAATTAGAAATCCAAGTCAGAATCAAAATGCATTTTTATATGGTGAGATACCAAATCTAGTTATGATAGTTTTTTAATCAAGAAAAATAAGTATAACATGTGATGCTATTAGGAGATTGTGGATTTGAACTATTTATCAAAAATTATTGATCTAGTTGTCAACAAAAAGAAAGTATACTGGTCAGTGCACAAGACACTCACACACATAAATAATGATAATAATGTGATATATACCATTAGTAATCTAGTCTAGGTAAATAGAAAAATGATATAGAGTGTTAAGACTTTTTATTCAAAACACACAATTTAAAATTCGTATAAATCAAATTATTTTATATTTTTAATTAGTACAATTCTACCAATCATATAAGCGACTTGTTCTTTTTGGTTTATATATGTCAAATTCTTTGACATATGAAGTATAGTTTAATAGGTGAAACTTGCTCTCCATGCATTTGAAGGACTTGTAATTTTTAATTTTTTTTTGTTAACTGATTGAAGACATAATCTTGTGAGAACTTCTTGAGTTATTTTTGCTTAGCTGTTTTGTATCTGTCATATATATGATCCAGAATTCAAAACTCAATGTGTGATCAAGGCTAGTGTAGTTCGAAGATAGTTAACCTCTCTTGTTAGTAATTCTCACAACACACACACACAAATTGACAATTTGTGCTGACAATTTGTCTGATGAAAATATGTAACTTAAGCTAACAATGAAAGTTTTCTTTTTAATATACTTAGTATCATTAGAAGTATAACTACTAAAAATAACCAGCATTTATAAGTATGTAATTTATTTTTGGTTTATGGAAACCTTCTTAGAACGAAAAAAAAGAGTAAAATGTTTAACTTCTATATATATATATATATAATGCTTTTCATTTTGTATCTTCACTTAGTATCTAGATAACCATCTTAGAAATTATATATTCTTTGGAGTGTGATCAATTTGACTTTGAAACAACTGCGACTTGCATTGCTTGTCCCTGCATTTGTCATTATCAGGTCACACTTTGATACGTATCTTTTACTGCAAAAATGCCCCAACAAAACTCATCAGCCAAAAGAAAAAACAAGCATATAATGAACTAAAAACGTCTATGTTTATCGAAAAATGTAAATAAAGAGACTTTAGCAAAATGATTAAATTCTACATATAATTGGAAAACAAAAGATATTAATGAAAGTTTCGATTATATATAATTCCATGCATGCAATTGTTTTTTTTTGTTAGTCTCATCTGAAATTTTTGATGGAAGACTTTGTAAATGCTTATAGCAGTTTTGCACTTTTAAACAACAAATTTCATCAAACGCTTCAAAAAGAAAATGAGCATATAACCTTGGAGTCAACTTTTGCTATATAATTAATAAATTATTTGATAACAAATAATAGTATATTATCATCTAAGACAGAACAAAAGGCCGAAATACTCTCAGTTTGGTGGTTAGGATAATTCAGCTAATGACTCAAGGCATCGGGGTTTGATTCCTACACTAGTAGAATTAAAAAGAATTTTAGGATGTAGGCTAAACTATGAATCGGGTTTTGTCAATCCAATTGTTGACAAAAAAAAACAAAAAAAGTTAGAAAATAATTTTACAAAATTTTGAATTTGATTATTTACAATGATAATGAATGTTGTTGCGAATTAATTGGGAAATATTTGAACGTGATTATCTGATTTCCATCGTAAATTCCATACAACATTTTGGTGGTTATATTTTCTGGTTAGAAATTCTATATGATATTCAGTTCCACAATATTATCTATTATTTATTGTATTTTTCTTTTAGGGAAGGTGGTATCATGTTATGTTTAGTCTATATTGAAAATATCTTCCAATTCAAAACCAATTGGCAATGAGTGGAGAGTCTCATATTTTATATATACTAGAGAGGATCCTTTCCAACTTCCGATGTGGGATGTTATTCTCTAATACGCCCCCTCAAGATGATGGCTCTTTGGCCGGTAATCTCGTATGCTCGGGGATGGATCGACGACACCAATATTGGGCATGGGTTGTCGATAATTGGACCAACTACGGGTCGGATCGGGTTGGATAGCATGGATCGTGGGCTCTGATACCATATTAGAATATGGGCTTCCAACTCAAAACCAATTGGCAATGAGTGGAGAGGCTCATATCTTATATATACTAGAGAGGATCCTTTCCAACTTCCGATATGGGATGTTATTAACGATAATTTATAAAAGCATTAAAAATAATCAGTATATTCAGTTATGAAATTTATATTTCATTCATAGAAAACTTCTTGACCAAAAAAAATTCGACTTTTATATATTTAAAAATTTCTTTTCATTTTGTATTTTACTTAGTATGTGAATAAACATCTTAGTAATTACTTCCTCTGTTCCTAAAAGATTAATGTTTTAAAATTATCACACATATTAAAAAAAAAATTTTAAATGTCATTTTTATCCTTATTTATTGCAAAAAAATACAAAGAAGAATATGAATCATTAATGAAAACAAAGAAATAAATGAGGGTAAGACAATATAAATTGAACAAATAAAGGATATATATTTTTTCTCTCGGGCACGAACTCCTAGAGAAGCTTCTTTCAAATTTTTACTTCCTCACAAACTTACAAACGTTTACCCTAATGAAGAACACTTGAAGGAGACACCTTTTTCGGCAAAATTTCTTCAAACTTCATCTACAAGGCATCAATTCTGAAGAACTTTGGACCTACAACATGCTAGATGGGCGAGCTTGGCTGGCTGACAAAGCCCTCTGGTAATCCCTTTACGCTTTATGAGGTGAAACTGGTAGCATGAAGCTAAATTTCTATCATGGATTCCTCTCTAAGCTCTGTCCTGGAAGATTATTCTCACTTTGTGTGATGAACTATACCATTGCTCTGTGGTAAAAGCTTAGTACTTTAGCTCCTTGTACCTAGATCTACTATTACTACACCCAAGTAACGGCTTTATACGGAGTCTAAATCTTTCCTCTAAACCCATCTCGATTGCTTCCAGCAGTAAATTGTTTTAAATGTCTTAGAGAATACCCTATGAAGCTAAGTGTAAGGGTATAGCAATTCATGGGTACAAACCAAGAATCTCTAAGGTTAGGGTACCTTCTTTTGACTCCTCATCTATAGCGGAGAAACACAAATTTACCCTGATGGGTCGAGTCACATATGAGAAACAACAGCGGATTTGGTCTTTGATACCCTTCCTCTCAGAGCACTAGAAAACCTCAGAGAAAGCAATAAGTTCGGATCTAGGACAGGGCATGTTTCAGTTTCAATTCAAGAACGAAGCAGATCTCCAAATGGTGTTGCAAAACAGACCTTACCACTTTGCAAAGTGGATGTTAATTCTCCAAAGATGGGAAGCTACAACAAATGAATCATTTTAATTGATAATTTCTTTTTGGATTCAAGTGCAAGGGATTCCTCTCCATCTCTGTTCCCAAGAGACACTATCTAGTATTGGAAAAGACATTGGCCAATATGTTGAATGCGATATTACCACAACATCAGCCAGAATGAAAGTGGTTATAAATGGCTTACAACCTCTCATATTTACTTCCATCGTAGAATTTGCGGATGGGGAAGTAGTCAAAGCCCACTTAGTTTATGAAAATCTGGGCAAGTTCTGCCACACATGTCATCGACTCAGCCATGAACCCAAGGATTGTGAGTATAACTCACCATCTGATGATGACTAAAAGGAAGCCCTAGAACACAAACAGAAGACACACTCCAATCAAACATGTACCTCGAGTAAGCATGAATCCTGGAGTCAACGAATAGTGGGGGTATCACAGCACTACCAAAGAAGGCCTGTAACTCTTCCCAGGAAAGATGACTCACGGCTGAGGACTATTTCATCGGATCAAATCCGAAAGAATCAGAGCATGTCTAATGCCTCTTACTCTAGCTCCTCAAGATGTGAAGGTCAACGTGGTTGCTATAATCAGTATAAGGATACTACCTCTCGCCCTAACATGTGCAACACAAAGAGAAACCCTCCTACTGTATGGAGAGAAGTATCTAAAAGAGTTGAGAGGACTGCAGATAATCAACAGGGGGAAAATGAAACTACAGATATTCTGAGGACTAGAAGAACTCCCCTTGAGAGAGAATCAATACAAACCATTGACGAGGCTGAAATCCCACCTGAAACTCTTGCTATCGTTATGGGAGCACTTAAGGATGTAATAAAGCAGTATACTACTTGTGCTAACAAAAATGAAAGCATGGTTCGACAAGAACAAACACTCCAATCAATTATATCAGGTGAATTCCATGAAACGGCCATCAACATGGCTAAGGCAGCAATGATAAAACCACCTGCGGAACAACATGATACACAATGAACAGAGCTAGTTGTCAACCCCAATGAAGGTAGAACTCTAGCTCTACACAGACTTGGCCCTGGCTCACCAACTCAAAAGGAAATGTTATCTCCACAAGCAGACCATAATGATAACCAGAATCGTGGCTTAGCACTATGTCATTTGGCACCATTGTACGATATAAGCTTGGCTGGATCTAAACCTCAACCTCCCTGTAGAAATACTGATAAACCTATAACAAAAAGGAAGGGTTTCATTATAAGTCCAAGAGTACTAAGGAAAAGGAGACCAACTAGTTCAAAACCTTCCCCGAGGAGGAAGCTAAATTTAGACGTCAACAATACTCCTAGGCAACAAAGGAGGTCAGGAAATAAATGCTTATCTGTTTTTGAGACGGGAGGCCCCTGTCTGCCAAAAGCTCCCCCACTGATACCTGCAATTAAGAAAAAGAGGACGATGGATTTTCAGAATCCATCATCTCTTGTTCCTTAAAGATGTTGAGCTGGAACTGTCAAGGTTTGGGAAACCCCTTGACAGTTCGATGTCTAAAGGAGTTGTTAACTAGATATGCTCCTGACATAATTTTCCTAATGGAAACCAAAAATGTAGATTCAGTAGTGGAAAAGGTAATTCAAGCATTGAGTTTCACAAATCAGGTTCTAATCTCACCGTAGGGCCATGGTAAAGGAGGACTTGCGCTTATGTGGAAAGACAGCTTAATGGTCAGAATTGAAGAAACATCAGCAAATGCAGTAGAAACATGTATCCGACAGAAGATGTTCTTTACCTCATTTATTTACGGAGAAAATGACAGGTTACAAAGAAGGGAGCAGTGGAACTGGCTAATTGTAAAATAAGAAATCAGAAACTCCCCATGGTTACTAATGGGAGACTTTCAACGACATGACTTGTAATGCAGAAAAGCAAGGAGGTCCACCTAGAGCTGAAAGCTCCTTCTCAGATTTCAGAATCTTCTTTACAAGGGGCGACCTTTATGACCTACAACACTCGGGATATATCCTCTCATGGAGAGGAGTCATATAGGATTTTGTGGTGAGATGTAGGCTTGATAAGACACTGGCAAACTCGGATTGGGTTAAACTCTTCCCTTCAAGTCGATGTGAGTATCTATGGTTTAAAGGATCTGACTATAAGCCCTTAATTACGTGCTTTGAACCTGAAAGGAAGAAGAGAAAAGGCATCTTCAGATTTGATAGAAGACTCACAGAAGATAAGGAACTGAGAGACATTATCAACAAGATCTAGAGGAAAGATAGTACCACGTTGATGGCTCGGAAGTTCAATGCAATCAGATCAGAAATAATTCAGTGGTCAAAGAAGAAGCAGAGGGACATCATACTCATGATAGATAAAGCAAAACAAGAGTTACAAGAGGTGATGAACTTACCATCACCAAATGACCAATGTATCAGGGATATATCCCAGAAACTTCAAACACCTTATGCAACAGAAGAAGTATTTTGGAGGCAAAGAAGTTGAATTCAATGGCTGAACCTAGGTGATGAAAACACCATGTTTTTCCACGTTGCAACCAACAAACAACAAGCTATAAATAAACTCTATGTTCTAGAGAATATTGAAGGGCAAGCGGTATATAAAGAAGAGGAGATCTCAATGGTGATAATTGATTACTTTGATACCATATTTAAATCTGAACCTGGAAGCTGCTGCGAAATTGTTGAAGAGGCCCTGACCCTGAGAATTACTGAGACAAACAATGAAATGTTGATTGTTATCCCCACAGAAGCTAAAATCCAGCAAGCCTTAATTTCTATCAATGCGGATAAGGCGCCATGACCTGATAGGTTTTTCCAATCCAATTGGGAGCTTATGGGTCCTGTTCAAAGAAAATAACTTAGTTTTTCCTATCCGGTATCTTGCCGAGAACAGTTAATGAAACACTTGTAAGGTTAATTCCTAAAATGCAAAGTCCTAAAAGAGAATTGGATTACAGACCAATTGCATTGAGTAACGTTTCATACAAAGTTATTGCAAAGATATTATCAAAGAGGTTGAGGCCACTACTTCAACAGATTATATCACCCAATTAGTCAACTTTCATCCCCGGAAGAGCGATAGTGGATAATGTACTTATCACTCAGGAGTCCAATATACTCTAAAAATGTCAAAAGCAAGGAAGTATGGTTTAGTAGCCATCAAAACAAATATGAGCAAAGCTTATGACCGCTTAGAGTGGGACTTTATAAGAAAGGTATTGCACCGACTAGGCTTTCATGAGACATGGGTGAAATAGGTAATGGAATGTATAACATCAGTTACCTACAAATTCATTATCAATGGCTCAATATTGGGCAATATGGTACCACAACAAGGAGTCAGACATGGGGATCCGCTTTCACCCTATATTTTTATTCTATGCAGCGAAGTCCTAACTAGTTTATGTAACAAAGCCCAGACAGATAAGAAGATGTTAGGCTTAAAGGTCTCACAAGGCAGCCCACAAACAAATCATCTCCTATTCGCAGACGATACTATGTTCTTTTGAAAAGGAAACAAGCAAAGCCTAAAGACACTAAAGAAGATCCTAATGATGTATGAAAAGGCATCATGGCAAATGATTAATCGACAAAAATTAGCTATAACCTTCTCAAAGAAACACCTTTGACGGAAAGAAGAAGAATAAAGGACGAGCTACAAATTGAAAACAAGGGAGGAATGAGTAAGTAGCTAGGCTTGCCAAAACATTTTGGCAAAAAGAAAAATGACCTGTTTGCGGAAATCATTGACGAAGTTCAGCAAAGAAGTGTTAGCTGGGGAAACAAGTTCTTATCACAGGTTGGTAAACAGATCATGCTAAAGAGTGTTCTCACTGCAATGCCTATGTATGCAATGTCCTATTTTCTGCTACCGATCTCTTTGTGCAAATGACTTCAATAGGTGCTAACATGATTCTGGTGGGACTCAAACCCTAAAAAGAAAAGCATGGCGTGGGTTTCATGGAGCAAAATGACAAGATCAAAAGCTGATGGAGGACTGGGTTTTAGAGATTTCCAACAAGTAAACAAAGCCATGCTAGCAAAAATAAGTTGGAAGTTGATCCACCAGCCAAACTCTCTACTAACTAAGATCCTCCTAGCTAAGTATTGTAAAGAACTATATTTTCTAACCTCTAAACCCAGAGGTACTAGCTCTCATGGATGGAGAGGAATTCTTGTTGGGCGAGACCTCATCACTCAACATACGGGTTGCGCAGTGGGTGATGGCCATTCAGTGAGAAGTTGGGGGAATCATGGCTCTCCACTGCACAAGATGTTTGGATTCTTGGACCTCCCCTTGCGGACTCTGAAAATCTCTTAGTGCCCGAGCTTATAAATGATAAAACAGATTATTGGGGTGTTTACCGAATCCAAGCACTTGTTCCCTGTGTGGAAAAAGAAATCATGTGCATAAAACCGAGTAAGAAGGGGACAAAGGATAAGCTAATATGGCTGAATCATGCTAGTGGGGATTATAAGGTCAAGACAGGATATTACGCTATGATAAATCAAGCCAACCCGAGGAGAGAAAGGGAGAATCTAACCTCACAAAATTGGCTGCAGGATGTGTGGAGAAAAAATTACCTCCAATGATCCAGCTTTTCCTCCGGAAAGTGTTATCAGGAGCACTCCCTATTGGTGATCTACTAGCACAAAGAGAAGTAATGTTAAATCAGAATTGTGTGAGATGCAGAGAGCCTGAAACTATGCAACACTTATTCTTTCACTGCGATTTTGCAAAGAAAGTTTGGGTACAAGCCCCGCTATATAATGGCAAGAGTTGACACTACAACATATATGGGGATTACCTGGAACAATCTGAGAAAACTCAAGTGTTTGCCGCCTATTGGGTTTTTAGATACAGAGCTTGCAGGATGGATCCTTTGGGGAATTTGGAAATCCTGTAACAGCCTTATCTTCAAAGATCGGACCTTTACAGCCGATAAAACTCTGTGTAAAGCCATCTTGGATGCTAGGGAATGGAGCGATGCGCAAATTGAGATACAAAGAAAGGCTTTATCGATACAGTATAGACCGAATCGCAACTCAAGAAATGAACTTACAGCTTATGTTGATGCATCATGGAGAGCAAGCTCCAGAGAAGCTGGAATGGGCTGGGTCTTCTTCGCAGGTGACCATAGGGTGGATGAAGGCTCAGCAACAGATCGATTCATGAACTTTGCTCTTATGGCAGAATCAATCGCAATGAAAAAAATGTTGGAGCATGCGGTTGGTAAAGGATTTACAAGACTAAAGTAAAATCAGATTCTAGCACCTTGATTTGAGCTATAAACTCATGCTCACCTATTTCGGAGATCCATAGAGTCCTTGAGGACATATCCAGCCTTTTCCAATCTTTCGATTTCGTGAATGTCAGTTATGTTTCTCGCGTTTTCAATTCTGTAGCAGACACAGTAGCGAAGAACGCCTTTAATGTGTGTACCAACTTTGGTTTGGTTTAATTAATAGAATTGGTTTGTCAAAAAAATGAGGGTAAGATTAGAAATATTAAATCAAATATGCATTGAAAATAGAGAACATCAATCTTTTTCAAACAAAGTTTTTTTCTAAAACATCAATCTTTTAGGAACAGAGGGAATATATTCTTAAATGTGTGATTGATCATAGTTGAAGCTATCAAGAGAAAAGAGAACGTTGAATGTTATTACTTTCAAAGTAATAAAAAGGATCTAGGGAAAGCATGATTTTTTCGTCTAATTACTCAAGTCCCCAAGATCATTCAAGATCAAACCGTTGCGGACTACTAAACACTAATCGAAGCGATGAGACTCACCATAAAAAAACCGACGAAGACTTTCCAATATAGCAAATGCTACCACTCAAACACATAGATGCCAACTAGTGCTCCACCTTAATAAATATTGAAAATGGGTTAGCAAAAAAACAAAGCTAATTATTTATAGGAAAAGATAAAAGATTCTGAGCTCAATTATAAAGCCCAATGAAAAACAAAGGTTATTATTTATAGAAAAAAAATGAAAATTTTTGAATCCATCAACTTTGAAACCCAATAAAAGAATAGAAAACCCACCAACCAAAGAGATTGATGCTAATTTGATTTCAATCTTGGTCAATCTAGCTGAAATTTTATAATTTGACAATAAAAGATAGTTCTATGAAAATTTTCAAAAGCTGACAAAAATTCCAATCTTGTTTTTCAAAATATCATTTTCCTCATATCTTGAATATTTTTTTAGGTTTCGAAAACCTCACGACAACCAAATATCAATTGGGAATTTCGTGTTTGCAATAATTTTCCAATGGAAAGAACTACTGATGATCCATTTGTCTTGGTCTCCTCAAAGTAGACATTGCGAAGCTATGAAACTAGAGTGGTGAAGCTAGTATTTATGATCATATCAAATATGTACAAATGTTGTGCAATGTACAAATGTTGTGCAACCACGTCTTCTCTCTTTTACATTTTTCATGTTTATTGGTCATCAATTCAAGTCACAACCTTACTTGGTGTGAATTCAGATATTTGCTAGAACAAATTAATATAAAACCTGTAGATTTAAGGTTAATGTTACCATATTTGGAGTAATGGCTTATCATTTTAAGATGAGTAATGACAATTAGATGTGTCAAGTAGGTAAATAACTTTGTTCTAAGTCTCAGTCGAGTTAACGAAATCTCGGCCGGAAAAACGTTACTCAGAGACTTGCGTGGCGATTTGCTTCAATTCGGCCAAAAAATCGGGTTTATGAAAAAATCAACTTTTTGATATTTTTATGTTGAAAATCGTATCTTCTATCTAAATCTATGATTGTTGAGCATTAAATATAAAGAAAATCAAAAGAAATTGAAGGAAAATAGAAGTAAACAGAGGAAAAAAATACAGAGCCGCCGAATAATTAGAGTTTTGTAAGAAGAAAATAACTATGAAAAGTCTTTTTTGCCCTTTATTAATGTGAAATGAAATAAATTATCTAAACTACATTCAATAGGATTTGAACAAGTGACATTTATGTACTATATCTCTTGTTTTACCATTGAGCCATATTGACATTTACAGTAAATATGTAAACAAAAAATAATATATAAACGAAATACAAATAAACATCTTTAAACTAATTCTCGATTAATCATCGATTTATTTTCACTTTCTTATTAACTCGCTAGATGGTAACCAAGCGAACGCGTACCGTTTAGCTGGAAAAAAATAATGAAAGTATGGTATATACATCTCGATCACATCTTTTAGTTTTGCTACAATCTCGTGATTTCAAAACCAATATTCTTTTTTTTTTTCAACAAAAATTTTCAAAAGATATGTGACAGTATTTGGGTTAATGCATCCAAATATGCAATTGTTGTTTTTTTCTAGCCTCATCTGAAATGTATGATCAAAGATTTTGTAATGCTTATTAGAAATTTGCATCTTAAAACGATAAATTTGTTCTTAAAAGAGGTTCAAGCTTTTGTTACAAAATTAATAAATTATATAATAATGAACTAAAGTATATTATTATTATCTAAGACCAAAAAAATTATAGAAACTTTTAGTTTGATTATTTGCGATGGTTATGGATCATGAATTTGTAATTTCACAAAAAATTTCATACAAATTTTTGACGATTATATTTTTGCTTAAATAAATCTAATGATATATAATTTCATCAGGTTATCATCATTTTTTTTTGTAACGAATGTGGTATGATGTTATCTAGTCTATAATAAAATATCCGTAAGATTTTTGATTCTTGATCATTTAAAGAAGCATTTATATAATGCTCTTTATATAATAAGAATTTGTATTGAAAATTTTTGTAATCCATCAACTAGTTATCCTATTGAAAAGTGTAAATCAATTTATAGCATTACCACTTCCGTTGAAATCGGGATCAATAGTTTTTTTTTTTCTTTTGTAGTGATTTCATTTAGTGTATAAGAACTAAACACTTCTGATATGCATATATTGGTTTATTACATATGGATTTATTCGATTTCAAAAACAAGGGAAATACTGACCTGATTGGAATTGATTTTGTTTTGTTGTTTTGAATTAGATTTAAATTAAACTAATTCTATTCTACTTAATTTTCAACTCAAACATATAACTAGTTTAATTAAATTTTATATAAAGGCTTTTGTTTTTCAAAGCAACAAAATGAAAGCAGCTATCTATTAGTTTTAGTGTAACTAGATTTTGTACCCGCGCAATAGCGCGGTAAAATATTTAGGAATAAATTTATTCAATTTTAATTTT
>OVBA01002768.1:0-32029 GCA_900406435.1 Lepidium aucheri
AGTGGATGGTAATGCCTTTTGGGTTGTCAAATGCTCCTAGCACTTTCATGAGATTAATGAACCAGGTTCTGCGACCTTTCATTGGTTCTTTTGTTGTGGTTTACTTTGACGATATTTTAATATACAGTAAGACCAAAGGCGAGCATATGGAGCATCTAAAGCAGGTTTTGCAGGTTTTGCAAGAAAACCAATTGTACATTAATCTGAAAAAATGTACGTTCAGCACCAACAAGCTGTTGTTTCTAGGATTCATTATTGATGAAGACGGGATTCAGGTTGACCAAGACAAAGTGAGTGCCATACGGGATTGGCCTACTCCTAAATCAGTCACTGAAGTACGCAGTTTTCATGGTCTAGCTACTTCCTACAGGAGGTTTGTTAGAGATTTTAGTACCATTACTGCATCCATAACTGAGTGTTTGAAGAAAGGGAAGTTTCATTGGGGATCCGAACAAGAAGAAAGTTTTGCTTTAATCAAAGAAAAGCTTTGTACTGCACCAGTGTTAGCCTTACCCGATTTTGAAAAAGTGTTTCAAGTGGAATGTGATGCTAGTGGTGTGGGAATAGGTGCCGCCTTATCACAAGAGAAGCGACCGATAGCTTTCTTTAGTGAAAAGTTGAGTGAAGCACGACAAAAGTGGAGCACGTATGATCAAGAATTCTATGCCGTTTTTTGAGCTCTACGACAATGGGAGCATTACTTGATTCAAAGAGAGTTTGTTCTATTTACGCACCACCAAGCTCTAAAGTATCTTCACAGCTAGAAAGTGATAAATAAGATGCATGCTCGTTGGGTAAGTTTTCTGCAAAAGTTTCCTTTCATTATTCAGCATAAATCTGGGACACTCAACAAGGTAGCGGATGCCTTGAGTAGAAGAGCTTCATTACTCACTATCTTAGCACAAGAGATTGTGGGTTTCGAGTTTATGAAGGATTTGTATGAACGTGATGCTGATTTCGAGGAATTGTGGGACAAATGTAATGGGAAGCATCCTTCAGGAGACTTCCACATACGAGATGGTTATCTTTTTAAAGGAGACAGGTTGTGCATTCCTCGCTCATCATTACGGGAAAAGCTAATTTGAGATTTGCATAGTGGCGGTCTTAGTGGCCATTTGGGGAGAGATAAGACCATTGCCAGCTTGGAAGCAAGGTTTTATTGGCCACATTTGAGGAGGGATGCAGGTGCTATAGTTAAACGGTGTTATGTCTGTCAGGTTTCTAAAGGACAGTCATAGAACACCGGTCTTTATATGCCATTACCGATCCCAGAGGATATTTGGCAAGACTTGTCCATGGATTTTGTGCGAGGAGGCGTCGATTCTGTATTTGTGGTCGTTGATAGGCTCTCCAAGATGTCACATTTCATAGCCTGCAAGAAGACTGCAGATGCCTCTAACATCGCCAAATTGTTTTTTTCGGGAAGTAGTACGCCTTCATGGGGTTCCTAAGACGATAATCTCAGACAGAGATACCAAGTTTCTCAGTCACTTCTGGATTACACTTTGGAGGATGTTTGGAACCAGTTTGAAACGAAGTTCTACAGCTCACCCACAGACTGATGGACAAACCGAGGTAACAAACAGAACTTTGGGGAATATGATTCGAAGTGTTTGTGGAGATAAACCGAAACAGTGGGATCTAGCTTTACCCCAAGTGGAGTTTGCCTACAACAGTGCTGTACATTCAGCTACAGGGAAATCGCCTTTTTCTTTGGTCTATACTTCTGTTCCGAAGCATGTTGTCGATTTGGTTAAGTTGCCTAAAGCTCCTATCGTTAGTGCCTCAGCTGAAGCAATGGCCAAGGACATTTTAGCAACTAAAGAAGCTGTCCGAGCAAAGTTAGAAGCAACTGATCAAAAGAATAAAGCAGCAGCAGACAAGCGAAGAAGAGTCAAGGTTTTCAACGAAGGCGATGATGTGATGGTGTTTCTACGAAAAGAAAGATTTCTGGTTGGAACATATCGCAAGCTACAACCTCGCAAATATGGGCCATTCAAGATTTTGTGGAAGATAAATGATAATGCTTATGTGGTAGCTCTTCCAGAAGACATGAACATTTCTAATACGTTCAATGTGGCTGACATCTATGAGTATCATGCTGATGGTGCTATTTATCAAGAAGAGAACTCGGGGTCGAGTTCTTTGGAGGTGGAGGAGACTGATGAAGGAGAATGCTAGTTTTAGGATATCTAGTCTTATCATTAGAAGATCGTTAGGAGATCCTAGTCTTATTGTTAGAAGTTTTCTTTTTTGTTATTTTTCCTTTTTATGTTTTAGTCTTTCCCTATATAAGGGGTCTTAAGTATTCTGTTGGAGGCATTCAAATTTTCTTATCAATAGAAGTTTTAAAACTTTTATCTTTTCTGGTAGATTCCAGAGTTTTATTAATCGAGTTCTTGATTGAGAGCTTGAGTTGATCTTAGAGTTAGTGTTTACTAACCTTTGAGATTCCCGAGTGCGTCATATATGTGTATATATTGATATATCGTATATAGTATATACACTAATAGAGATATATATATATATATAGTATATATGTCTAATATATATATATATATATATATATATATATCTAATGATGACAATGTCAAATAGTAAAAAATAAAGCACATATGGAAAAAGATCTTACTAGTATTAAACAAAATCCAGTTTATGTCCAAATTTGTGCAAAGTCTCAAGATTCTTTAGGTAGCCTATAAAAAGCTAACGCATGACTCATTCCAAGTAAACGAACATCAATCACAAAGACAAAAACATTGGAGCATAATGTCAAGAGAAGTAGAACCACTAATAGTGGGAAGAGTGATAGGAGATGTAATCGACATGTTTGAACCAAATGTGAATATGAGAGTCAGTTTTAGTTCAAACACAATCGTCGCTAATGGTCACGAGCTTTCTCCTTCTCTTCTCCTCTCCAAGCCTCGCGTTGAGATTGGTGGCCATGATCTTCGTTCATTCTTCACCTTAGTAATATTATCTTTATCTTATACGTTAAATTAAATATGTCTTAAGTATAACATTCTAATCGTTTTGGTTTTCTTTTAACTTGCAAGATCATGATAGACCCCGATGCTCCGAGTCCTAGTAATCCTTATATGCGTGAATATCTGCATTGGTAAGTCCTAAAAGTCACCATCAATATAGTACATTTCTTCCTATCTATAACAAAAATTAAGTAGAGCAATGTTTGTAATATGTAAAAAGTTTATGTTCATAAATTCAGGATAGTGACAGACATTCCCGGGACAACTGATACATCTTTTGGCAGAGAAATAATGAGATACGAAGCGCCCAAACCGGTGGTCGGAATACACAGATACGCCTTTGTACTGTTCAAACAGAGAGGGAGACAAACGGTGAAGACTGCGCCAGAGACAAGAGAGTATTTCAACACAAGAGCTTTCTCTTCTTTCTTTGGTCTTTCTCTACCTGTTGCTGCTGTTTACTTCAACGCTCAACGTGAAACTGCTCCAAGACGACGTTCTTCTTACTAATTACTATATTACATAACTCCCTACTACACATCATGGATGCTTTCTCCCAATAAATTTAACCACTCCCAACGATTTCCAAAAGATTCAATTTTGTTGCAAGCTCTGTTACTTATCAAGAGATAAAACAAAGTGTATGTTATACAAGATGTTTTCTATAAAACCAATATTCTATTCTCTATAACCTGTCAAAACAATCTTACAAAATCGTTTCATAAATCTTATCAAAGAGAAAACGTATAATTTCACTCAAAGCTAGCTCCTAGCTGCAGTTTCATCAATGAGAGAAAATCAGTGTAGTAATAATCGTCTACACTTTTGATGCAAAAGCTTTTATTATTGTTTTCCTTTGGCCCTCTAACAAAGTTAGTATGCACCATATTGTTATCACCTCTTCTTGCTGCTGTTCTTTTTCCTTCCCTTTACTTGGCTCTCTAAAGCCTTGAGCCTTTTACTAACAGGACTCATCGATGTTGAAGAGATTCTCGGGTTAACTGGTGAATCTGGTTGTGAGATTTGGTTCTGTGTATGGTCCTGTGTCATGGCTTTCATTTTCTTGAGAGCTGAAAACAGGTCAAAAGAAGGTTGTTGACCTGGTGGAGGTGGAGGCAGATCGGGTATGTGTAACATCTTCTTCACTTGAGGACGCTTAATCACTGTAAATTGATCACCACATAAGCTATTTTTCCTTATTTGTTTCAACCCAAGAATGTGCCACACTTAAAAAAACTTAATCAAACATCCACTCACCAAGTCCATACATGAGAGAGAACAGGTTGGATGTGATCCAATAGCAAAATATGGCCTGCAAATAGTTGTATATACGTTAGAAGTTCCATTGGACAAAGTCTTTGGGGAAAGTTATTCGATAATGTATTATAACCTGTGGAAAACTCATTGTCATGGGGACAGTGAGGACAGCAAAACCCCGACAAACGTTTTTTATTGTGCCAGCCATTGGATTCCCTTCCATGCCTTCTTGTGCATTACACTGGGAGGTGACGTATTCAGAGTTAAGTCAGTCTGAAAAATGTTCAAGATGTCAAACTGTTATTAAGTTTAGTAGAAACTGTACCTCAACGGTTATCAAGAATGTCAATCCTGTTATAACTGGCAAGATGTATAAACTGTCAGGAGTTGCCAGATTGGTAAACCATAATGCACCTCCTGTTTCGAATGACGGTACCTTCTCTGCCATATTTCGAATCTGCGAGAGAAAAGTAAATGATTTTGAGATAAACCCTAATATCTCAAACCAACAGAGCCAAAAAGGATCGGTAAAATTAAAGGTCTTACAGCAAGGAAAAAGCAGATGAACAGAGGCCCCTGAATAAACATCCCTTTCATTGGGGTGAACGGAGTTACACCATATCTGCAAATTACAAACAAACAATGCATGTTATAAACAAAAAGTTTTTGGGTTGGATTCTGTCAAAGGCCTATCTCAGTTATTTGTAATTTGCAAGCAGCGTACTCTTTAAACAACTTCTTCATCTTTTTTTGACCTTCTGACACAGTAACAGGATCCATGCCCTGAACAGATATAGAAAGAACGGAAATGAACACAATTAGAAAAATTGGAGACAAGGATATTCTAAGCTACAGCTTAGTTAGTATGTAGTCAGCTAAGTAGTCAGTGCAAAAGCTATTAGCAGAGTCACAAAATGGAAGAGGAATATCATGGTGAATGGCTGTAATAATAAATTTAAACATACCTTGTTGTTCATTTCCTCCCGGATTGACTCCAACTGTGGCTTCATCATCTGCATGATCACAGAACAGACTACTGATGGATGCAGAAATCAACAGAAAAAAAAAGAAAGAAAAGAATCAAGTATAGATGACAGAATATATAATGTGTATAGACATATGCTTTCCTTTTGTATGACAAATTTGTTTCGGAACCTGAGTATGTAAAATCCCAGAAAGCAAGAGGAAAAAGTAATGGTTGATAAGTAGGATTTTTCTCAAAAAGTTCACAAGTACTTTGTTGATAGTGTAAATGGTTTGTGGAAACTTGTGTTATTGACTACAGTAATCAACTTTCTAGTTTCTATTCTATTGAGCAAAAATACCCCCATGCAATATGATTTTTCTACACAAATATGTGAGGAAACAAGTGCTAACAAACAACAATTTATTTCTCTAGTGCCAATACAATAAACCTCTACTATGTAGAGTGTATATACAGACAATATTTAAATGATTATTAATGACTATTAACTTAGTGTGAAAGGATTGGCTAATCTTACTACTCATATTTGGCAACTCCAGTACTATACTAGCAGAGGGTTTACAGTCGTTATAGAAGATAGCCAGAAAAGATTAGATAACCCATACAACGTGTTTTAGACTTAGACTTGCTGACATCTAAGTAAAACTTCTCCTGTCTCATACTCTCTCACCAGTCACATGCTTAATGTGTGAGTTCTCTCAAGTGTTGAGGAGAAATTTTTTCCCTCACAAACGAATGCAAATGCCACTTTAAAATCACATAGTAAAGTATGTTTTGTCACTCATCCGTCCACAAGACTACACATCATCTTAGAAAGGACAATTCTATCAACTGAGAATTATGGTTCTTTCACACGTAAAAACCAAGCACACAGAATTAACCATCATTTGGTGTCATTAGGAAACACAATGAAATATATCTCACATCGATGGAAATAGGAGAAAACCAAATAGGTTATTTTGTTTTTGTAACCCAAAGAAGATGTCTTAATCTCTAAATACAGTCACTTTATAATTGAATTCACTTCATACATACACATTCCTAAATGGTCTGCAAGGTGAAAACAAAGAAGCAGACAGAAGACATACCGCTAATTTTGTCGTGTCTTTCATTTGTTTGATCAAGAGAGGAACTGTTGATGATCGGATCAAAATGGTTGCTACAACTATGGACGCCCACCTGTTAATTAGCCATAAAGATTATGAGATATAATCCAGATGCTATTTTCAAATAATAACACATACATATCCAGATTCTGAGCTTCGGGGCATATTTTATATAGAGACTAACACTGATTGCACTAATCATTCTTCTTAGACATAAGGTCCTAGAGGAGAATGAAAAAGGACAAATGACAAACAAATCGCCAAATTATTCATCTAATTTTAATAGGATAGAGCTAACTGATACAAAAATTTAAATTCTCGATCCAGGATTAGAGGAGCACGACATATTCCTTGCGGAACAGTATGTTGATTAAGGAGGAGGGGGTTTAGCATGGCATAAGATTGTAATAATAAATATTAACAGTGAGCAAACTAGATGCAATTTTATGGTGTGCCAGAATTCAAATACTAGACAGGAGTATTCAGCTAACATGTGACGTATGATCAAGAAGATCCACTCCAGGAAGATTGATCAAAGTGAAATACGACATAAAAAAAACAAACTTCAGGTTTCATACCATTCGAGGCCTGTGTATGAATGAACCATATCAATGCAGTGCTGAAGGGCTGCGATAGGCAAGAAAGAGTCACTAGCTGCAACTGCAACTTCACTGACTGCAGCAGCAGCCTGAGATGGGGCATCTTGCAGCGTTGAGTCAGTTATGACTTCTGCAATGTCGGACATCACACCAATCTTTTCTGAACTGACACCATGGGCACTTGACATATAACGACTGAAAGCAAAACCAGACATAGGAGCCAGAGGAAAACGTAAGCTTCCTCCCGAATTGAGGGTGAAATCTGAGTTGCCATTGGCAGATCTTTGGTGAAGAAAGCTATGGTAACTTCTTTGAGATGTTTCATGAGAGAATGAATCCCCTTCATGATCATTATCACGAGAGATAATATGATAACATGGTTGGTTCCGACGGGCGATTAGTGTGGACCTTATAGCTAAGGTTCGCCTGAAAGCCATTGCAGAATCTAAATAAGATCCTGCAGTCAAAAGTAAGACTCAGATTATAGCTGACAGATTGCTAATTGGTGAAGATGTAATTTTGGTCCCATACGAATGACTATGTGATTTTAAGATCAAAGAACAAAGCTTTTGTAATTCATCTTACTAAAAGATCCTTAAAGATATTCTTAATTCTTACTTCAACAACGAAAACACACAGAACAAATCAAGTTTCCATTTGCATGTATGAATTGAAAAACCAATTGTGATTCCACAACAAATCATCGAACCAAAAAAAAAAAAAAAATTGCAAGATTGAAGAAGAGGTCATACTTTAGTATGGTAGAAAAATAGATGACCGGTGAAATTTGAAGGAAACAAATCAGATTGGAAAGCAGAGAGATTTCATAAAAGCATTAACTCAGACATATATCTCCAAATCTAAGCTTGAAGATAATAAAAACCAAGGGAAGAAAAGAATGATAGAATAAAACAAAAAGCCAGAGAGAGTAATAAATAGCAAAGTATAAACCCTACTAAAACAGAGATTTAGAAGAAAGAACGAAACCTGGCAATGGAAGAAGAAAACGGTGACGGTGAGACGAGAGGACTATGAATCACGCCGATGGAATGGGTTTAGAACGGCCAAGAATGACATCACAAAAAGGAAGGAAGATTAGGGATTTTAGTTAAACCGAACCGGTTTAGAACCCAAACTGAATCCCATCAGTTTTGACTTTTGAGATTGTGTGTTTTAAAGCTTCAACTGAAAACTTTTTCCCCGCAAGAGTAACTATTGGATGGACAAAACTCTATCAATAGTATAAATTTCCTAATTAAAGGTAAGAGGAATTTGAATTCACTATCTAGTACCTAGCTAAATCGGAACAAGCCAAATAGACTACTTGTTTCTAGGCTTCAAGTGAACATCTTTTATTTGTCCCAATTTTTTTTTAATATATTTTAAATTTTAATAGATTGTATTCCCTAAATCATGGTCATACCTTCCACCTCCTCACAAAGTCTATCATCTTTCAAATCACCCATTCCATAATGCAGTATTGCACCCTTATGATCATGAATCACTCATCCTGGTCTCGAGTTAGAACCGCTTTAGTGATGTAACGCATCAACATTACATTTCACCCACCTAGTTGGTGGTTCTATCTAGTGTTTTTGTTGACAAGTACTTTGACTATTACTTCGAGAAAGTGAAATATGTTCTCTTCATGTGTTTGGTCATTCAGTGGTATCTTGTTTACTATGATGTCATAGCTTCTATGTTGCAACTATCTTTTGTGAGTGTCCAAATCGGATAATAACAGGTGAAAGGTGTTAAGGTAGTATCATCATAGATCTGAAATAGGTGTTATTTTATCTTCTAATATGAGGGACATATCAAACAATGGTGCACATAGAATCCCTACTAAACACCAGACAACCATGAAATAAGAAGAGGATGTAAAAATGGCATGGTATGTGGTTTAAAACGATTCTCAGCAACGCAAATAAGTATGTTCCGCTTTTGCTTGTTTTGCAACACTTAATGCATCAAACAATAATCGCCACATAAAATAATGCAGTTTAGGTGCAATATCTAAGGACCACAATTTAGTAGTCAGATCATAGTGTTTTGCGAGTAGAGCTTGATGATCATGTTGAGACATTAACAGGGATGAGGCTAAATGGTATCCCGATTAACTGTGTAATGACCATCAGGACAATAATTCATGAATGTGACATCTGTGACTGGTATAACATGTAGGTAAACTTTTAATATATGATGATGGTCATAGGGGCCAAAAATATTACATAGACTCTCCTCATTCCACTTGTCAAGAGGTGGATCGATAAGAATCAACACCGAAAAATTTGGATTAACATTTAGTAAGAGTTTTGCCGGTCGTGGTGGATTCTAAGGTAGCCATGAGTCTAGTTCAATCTGTGTATTATAGCCATCTCCACTGCTACCGTGTAGGCCTTGCTTTATTAATTCAATACCATATATAAGGGATCTCCAACCATAGGATATGTTAGCTAACATTCTCGGGTTCAGAATGTCGCCTAATGGAAAATATTTAGCTTTCATAACTTTTTATATAAGTGAATGAGGACAAGAAATTAACTTCCAACATTATTGGCCAATAAAAGCTGATTAAATTGTTTTAGGTATTGGAACCCAAGCGTTCAGTCCTTTTTTGATGTACTTAGTTTCCTCTAATAAACCCATGGACGTTGAGTACTTGTGGAATCCCACGAGAATTGACTAATCATTTTATCAATCGATTGACATAATATTATAGGAAATCTGAAGCAACTCATAGAATAGACTAGCATAGTATACAAGAGAGCCTTTAGTAAGGTTTCTTTCCATGACGGCGACAGAAATCGTGTCTGCCATCCATTGATTCTTTCGGAAACATTTTCTTCCATGAAATGGAACATGACTTTTTATTATGTTGAAATTGTTTCGACATACCCAAATATTTTCACCACTGCGTACATTTGGAATTTTGAGAATCTCTTGTATATGATCTCTTGTAGATTGATAAACATGTTGGCCAAAAGTGATAGTAGATTAAGAGAAATTGATAACCTAACTTGAAGCATGAGAATAAATCTCAAACATTCGCTTCAGATTTTGTGCATTTTGTATGTCCACTGGTATGAAGAAAAGTGAATCATTAGCAAAGAAAAGATGAGACATTATCGATCCACGAGTAGCTATTTGTAAACCACATAAATAGCTAGTAGATTATCCCATACTAACTTTGTACTAAGAACATCTGAGCACAATATGTAAAGGTACGGTGAAAGTGGATCCCCTTGTCGGAGGCCTCTCTCAGGTGATAAACTACCATTAACTAACACTAAAAAGGTTACAGATTAGACACAACTCATTATACAAAGCATCCATTTATCATAGAATCCCTTCTTACATAAAAAAACTCCTAAAATGGACCATTCTACACGGTCATAAGCCTTACTTATGTCCGTTTTGACTGTCATATACAATATGGAGCACCGTATTTGTGTCTTTAGGGAATGGTATGCTTTGTGAGCAAGCATGACATTGTCTAAAATATAGCGGCTGAGTATAAAAGCGCCTTGATGTTCTTTTAAACTATAAATCCAAGATACGGTTTAAGCCGAGCGACTAGGATTCTAGAAATAATCTTACACAAGAAATTATGTAGGCTTATCAATATGAAGTCTTTCATATGTGATGGCCTATCAATTTTAGGGATAATGCATATATTTGTTTTATTCTAGTTTGCAAGCATCATACCAGTTTCAAAGAAAAGTTAAACTTTAGTAGTAATTGTCGAACCAATCATAGGTCAATGATTTTGGAACAACAAAACCGTGTATCTATCCGGTTCTGGTGCACGTGTAGTGCCGATACTAAACACATCATGAGCGACCTCTTTTAAAGTCACAGCAGCAGTGATAGATATATTCATCTCACTAGTAACAACACGTGAAACAAAGTGTATGTTACATGGGTGGAGGTTAGCATTCCTCGAAAATACTGAATTACTTTAGCAGTAAAAGCCATGTTGCCATAGATATCATTGCCCTCTAAATTCTTCATAGAGATCGTTGAATCCGCATATTCTGTTTTTGTTGTTGTATAAAAAATGAGTATTGTAATCACCTGTTTGTAACCATGTAATCCTATATTTTTGAAACCAGCTATTCTTTGTGGTTGGCATCAAATAATACTTTTTTTAACTGTAACCGATTCAGCGCAATATTAAGATCATTCTACAATTCATCAATCTCATGTATCAGTTCTCTAATTTTGACCAAGGAATTCAGTTGTGAATCATGCTTCCATGATAAAAAAGTAAACGCCATAGTCTCATAGTGAATCAAACAGTCTAATACACAAATATTGTAATATGTTGCTTGCCGTTCAGTCTCAATAAGTGATTGACGTATGATTCAGAACATAATCGCGTATCAAATGTAAAAAGCTTATAAATTACATATATTGCATACTTTATTTTTATGATGTAGGGGTGATGGTCAAAACATGCTATTGGCAAATACTCGATCTCTGACACAACAAAACGGGCACACCATTCGTTATTTTCCATTGCACAGTCCAACCAGCTCTTGATCAAATATAAATGGCGACGTCCAATCTAAGTTGAATTACTTCCCGTAATATTTAACTCTTGTACATTATATATCTAAACCATTTATTTAAACTCATGGCATGACCATTAATCACGTATAGGCCCCTAACTAACTCTTAAGGACTTAGGATTGCATTAAAGTCACCACATAACTACCAAAGGCCATTCTGACTTGTTGAAATGCACATATGTTGTTCCCATTGATGGTGTCTTAAGGCTCGAATAGGATAATCATATACACAAGACAAATAAAAAGAAGTATTTATTACTTATCTTACAATTGATCATTTTTACATCAACAGTATATACAGTAACCGATCTCGATTTCTTCTGTAATAAAACTAGTCCTCCGACAATGCCAAGAGGAGATACACACTTAACGTAATCATATCATAATAAAGCTTTAACATCATGGACTACTTAATCTTTGTTCTTGGTCTCAATGAGAAAGAGTACGTCTGGGAGAAACTTCTTCACGATTCCCTTAAGGCGTCAAACTGGTAGGGATCATTTCAAACCCTGACAGTTATAGAAGGTTGTATTCATCCATACACTGATGACTTTTTGCCCACCAAAATGTCTTTTTCATGTGTAGTTGGGTTGTAGTGTCCTTTCTTATATGCCTCTACATAACAATCAACACCATCTACTACTGGTAGAAACTAGTTACGAACTTCTATAATCTTATACTGACAGTTAAACCATTTCATTTAGCATTCGTGTCTGTCATCATCCACGAACGTGTGATGCATATCACAACCTTTCATTCTTTGAAGGGAAAGCACTATGATCACCAGTTATGGAGCAAGCACCATACGCACATGACCACACATGGTTTTGTCTTCATAACAAATTCACCCGTTTTATCTTCATATCGCCAGAATCACCATCATCATTGTCATGATTAATGACATTGTTAGCAATGACACACAGACAAACAAAAGCATTGTGTGTTAAAAGACCACACTATGTGCAGAAGTTATAAAGTCTCTCACATTTGAACTTCATGATCTTGGATGTTTCACCAAATAATAAAATGTGTTGAAAGTGGAGGGACCCAGCAACATTCCATAACAATCAAACACAGACATAGTCACCTATAAAATATATAGAAACAAGAAGATTCAATAAGATATATCGACGCTTTTGTGCGATTATCGACAGGACCTAAATTATCAACAGGTTCTAAAGTTTCAATCAATTCCTGCCAATAACCACGCCAGACCAATACTGCTCTGTCGATATCAAATTTGGTACCGATAAACTAACCTAAACAGTTTCCGATGAATGTCACCATACAGAGAGAGGTAGTTAAGTGGAATTCGTCTAATCTGGACCGAGAAGGGAATTCGGAGTTCATTGTTCATCGGTATATTTTGTGTCCACTTCTCTATAGCACACATTCAGTCGTTAAATGATTGTAGGCCACTGTACGATATAATTTAGTACTCCCTCATATCAGAATAAGAATTTGATTGGCGATTCTCCAATATTCAACTAGTAACAAACTCTCCAACTCTCTAGAGACATTGAAATATTCCCAACATTGCACGCAAGTTTTGGCGATAAGAGTTCACATGAGACACAAGGAAACAAAATCGATTCTTGGATCCTTCTTCACGGTATAGTTTTGTAGGAAAATTGATTGTTCCTTCCTTTATACCCAAAGTAATATCTTGAACTTGTTTTTGAAGATTATCAACCATCTCTAGTATTTGTCGGAACAATCATAGGTCAATGATTTTAAAAAAAACAAAACCGTGTATCTATCTGGTTCTGGTGCATGTGTAGCGCAGATACTAAACACATCATGAGCGACCTCTTCTAAAGTCACAACATCAGTGATAGATCTATTCATCTCACTAGTAACAACACGTGAAACAAAGTGTTTGTTACATGGGTGGAGGTTAGCATTCCTCAAAAATACTGAATTGCTTTAGCAGTAAAAGCCATGTTGCCATAGATATCATTGCCTTCTAAATTCTTTATAGAGATAGTTGAATCCGCCTATTCTGTTATTTGTTGTTGTATGAAAAAATGAGTATTGTGATCATCTATTTGTAACAATATAATCCTACTTTTTTGAAATCAGCTATTCTTTGTGGTTGGCATCAAATAATGCTTTTTTTAACCGTAACTGATTCGGCGTAATATTGAGATCATTACGCAATTCATCAATCTCATGTATCAGTTCTTTAATTTTGACCAAGGAATTCAGTTGTGAATCATGCTTCCATGATAAAAAGTAATTGTCGTAGACTCGTAGTGAACCAAACAATCTGATACATAAATATTGTAATATATTGCTTGTCGTCGAGTCTCAATAAGTGATTGACGTCCGATTCTGAACATAATCGTTTATCAAATGTAAATAGTTGAACCATATAGATTATGTTGTTGTCATACATTTAGGTTGATATAAAATACTTATTCTTTGTATATATACAATATTACAATTTTTGATTCATCATATACTTAACTATAAGAAACTCATCCTAGTAACTCAATATCTTTTATGAGGTAATTTATGCTATAATAGAATTTTGTTTTGGATTTATAATACAATGGAATATGATATAATGCAACATTTTGATATATTATGATGAATAAGTTATTTGAGCACTATCAAGTGTACAATATTATATAGGATAAAATTTATCATAAAAGTAACGTTGAAATATATGTTATTGAAAATGCTCTCATTTTATTTTAAAGTAGATAGTGAATCAACATAAAATATAGGTGAAAGTAATGATTTATGATATTGTTAATCAGTTATACTAATAAATTATGTTAGAGAACCGATAAAATTTTCTTGAATTAACAAATTATGATAGAACTAATGAAATTTAATTAAACCAATTTATTTTAATAAACATTCAACTCGTTTTGAAGGAAAATTTTATCCTCAGAAAATGACCTAAACTCTGAATCTTTGGGATTGAAATAAAATGGAAACTATTTTCTTTGAAATAACACACAATTTCGGCACATAGATAGAAGATAAGGATAAATTGTAATTAAATCAATTTATAGACACTCGAGTCAACATTCTAAATACCAATTCATTACCAATTGAATCACATATACCAATTCATTACCAATTAAATCACGATTTCTAAATACAAAAACATATATTGGATTGAGGTCAATAACTCCACTTAGCCGGAATCAATGGCTGTCGGTGCATGAAGATGTGTTCGTTGAAATCATCAGATTGGTCTTTCGTGGATGTCGAGTTCTGATTCGTACAACAAAGTAGAAACAAATGTGATGGGTTCACTATAATCGTGTCGAGGATCGAGTTCCAATTCTCCAATTTGTATAAAAAATAGAAATGATATTTGGATTAGGTTCAATTGTTTTAAGTTGGTTGATATTTGGATTTGGTTTAGTTATCAGATAAATTGTAATTGCAAGTGAACCAACCACTTTATTTATTTTGTTTATCTTTTTAAGTTAAATAGAATGGCAAAAAGTGTATAAATTTAAGGAAGAGAGTATAGAGAGTATATTTGATCATAGGAGAGTACAATTGATAAGTCGGGGAAGGGTAGCTCGTCGACAACCAGATTGGGTTCCTCCCTGTACTGCGATTTTGCCGAAGCTAGCCGCGCTTTAAGCTCCACCTGCTCTTTAGCTGCATCAAACTCTCCTGACTCAAACTCGTCAATCAACATGAGATTTGAAGTAAACTCATAAATGTCGAGACTAACTATCCATTCCTCTTCCTTACGAGCCCACTTCCCGCATACTAATTGAGCACTTTACGCCAGCAAGAATCCAACGCATAGGATTGAGATACAAGATCAGAGTTCCGCGCTTTCAGGAATTGAGTCTCCTGAGCCATCGTCCTCTTCTCCTCAGAAAAGACAGGGAGTTTCGAGGCAAGGCTGTTCTTCTCTGAGACAAGAGCCTTTCCTTAACTGAAAATTGTGCCCTCTCGCCCCTAAGAATCCCCTCGAGCATGGTGTAGAAAGTCTGAAGTTTCTCAAAGTTCTCACCGGAAGGAAGCTCTACAAGCTTGCTCTCCAAGGTGAACACCACGTTGTTCATTTCCACGGAAGCCTGATCAAGTAGAAAAGAAATCTTTTAGTTAAGTTAGGAAACGACAAGTATCAATAAAGACGGAAGCAAGAGGATAATACCCGAGCTTGAAGCGCAATAGTGGCCTCGAATTTGTCACGCTCAGACACTCTATCTACCAAGAAGAAGGGCTCCTAGGAGGCAGAGGGTGGTCAGGGAGAACGATAAGGACAGGATGGAGGATGGTTCCGGAACACCTGAGAATGGGAAAGTGCCTCAGATTCCAGCTCCCCAAACTGAGGCCTCAAGCGGACTGTCACCTCTTCCTAAGCGAGCTCATTTTGATGTGATGGTCAGCACCCCTTCTAATACTAAGCCTGACTCACGTGCTCCTTCTGGTGATGTCGATCAGCATGTTATCGACAATCTGGTGAACTGAGGATTTAGGATGGCGAGAAGAGCCAATAGCAGACTGCTTAACTATCGAACATCACAACAAGAATTACAGACTCGGAAGCAAGAACTAATGTCTGAAATAAAACCAAAGTTGAGAAGCTGACCTAAAGAAGGGCCCAAAACAACATGGTCGGAGTTTAAGTAGCACTTGTTCCGGAGAGCAAAGAAAGAATCTCAGTGCACCTCGCCTTCTCTCAGCATTACGAGAAGGTTCTCAACCGTTTCCGTAAATGGGGGCGACGGGCAATCTACAAACACGAAAAGCAGTTAAGCAACCACAGGAAAGGAATAGGAACAAAAAATAGGGAAAACAACAAGCAACCATATTTTTTTCTCCACCCCTGAAGGACATAACCAGGGTCGAGCCCTCCTATAACCGCCGAGGTGAGTCAAAAAAGAAAAATTGCTGCATCCAGTGCGAATCCTTATTAGGGATCTCGTCAAAGTCTTTGCGAACATCGCGATTGGAGAGGTAGAACATTCTAGAACTATAATTCCTTTTAACGATATAAAAGCAAAAAAGCTCACAAGTGCCATTAGGAACATCGGCTTCTGCCCCGCGGACGAGCAAAGCAAAGACAACCCGAAGGAAAGAAGGGCACATTTGAGCAAAGAAAAGGTTCAAAGAATAGAGAATCGAGAAAACTAAACTAGGGATGGGAAAACGAAGATGGTAGTCACTAAAATAAGTGGCATATGCACAAACCCATCCCTCCGGAGCGTCACCAGGAGATTAACCCTATATGGGGAGTACAACTTCAATTTCCATTGGGAAGTTGAAATCCACACAGAGGCGAGCCAGATCATCAGCCCCAAAGGCTGTTGGTCTTCTCCGCCAAGCGATTGAGGGTTTAGCCGCCAACTTTCACAAATTGTTGGAGATGGTATCAAAATTGTCATGAGGATTCAGAGAAGAAGAAGAAGAAGAAGAAGAAGAAGAAGAAGAAGAAGAAGAAGGAGAATTAGGAGTAAAAGGGCGAGTGCCCGATTCAGCAGCCATGAAATTCCCCCAAAAATAAGAAGTTTGGGAAGAGAAACTCATACAAACACAGGAGAGGAAAAGTCTTCAAAAATACAAAGAAAAGTAAATGGAAGTGATAAGGTTACCTATTAAGAATAGCGACGAAGATAATGGAAGGGGAAGAAGGGAGAAAGCCTTAAAACCAAGAAAGCAAAAATAAGCGCAGGCAGTAGAGCCGATAGTCATTAGCAATTCGAATAGAGTCCTGGCTGTTTAAACCCAAAAGCAAATTTCGAACAAACAGACATGATCAGCTAAACAGGAACGCCAGAAGTACGAGCTCGGAGCAAAAGTGAACTCGCTTGCTACCTTAAGGAACTAAGCGAAACAAAACGCTACACGGCTTTAAAAAAATATAACAAAAAAAGGAAACCTTGTTACAAAAGACAAATGAATGCTCAGAAAAGAGCAAAAACCTTGTCACAAGAGACAAGTGAATGCACAGAAAAGAGCAGAAACCTTGTTACAAAAGACAAGTTAATGCTCAGAATAGAACAAACACCTTGTTGCAAAAGACAAGTAAATGCACAGAAAAGAGCAGAAATCTTGTGGAAAAAGACAAGACATTCTAACTGGCCAGAATGTAAAGATAATATTAAACGCTCTTAAGAACAAAAGAAATCAAAATAAACCATAAAACAAGGAAATTCAAGGTCTCGAGTCACAACAAAAGAGAGCAATAAACATCATAAAAAAGAGGATTCTTCAATCCCCTGACAACGAGGACTAGAAATACGTGAGGAAACGAGTTCGCACGCAACATCACTGTCCGCGTCTTCCTCAGTGTTCGTAAGAAAGTAATGACGGCCCAAGCTGAGATCAGAAACATCATGAGCGTAATCCTTGCAATCCTCCAAGGCTAGGCAATCTTTCTCCATAGCAAACAAGAAGTCATCGAGAGTCGGGACCCCAGACTTCACCTCATTCTATAGCTGGAGCCTAATGTCAACATGGGACTTCAGAAGCCGGTAATCGCAATGCCTCCTCAAACACCTAAACTTGCTGCGGACTTCAGCCAAATAGTCTTTGTATCGCCTTTGAAGCAAGATGTACTTCTTATGAATAGCGCGAGTAACGACCCTCTCTCAAGAAATCCTCCATTGCTGGCGCTCGAAACAAAGTGTCTTCACAGAATAATCAGCCTCACGACAAGTGGATGCCAACATCTTCTTAACGTCATCCATGTCAGCTTGAAGGTTGGCAATTTCCATATCACGAACAATCACTGTGTCATTAAGGATTTTGATCGAATCCGTCAGACCGTTAGAAGATGTACCGGCTAAGTTCGAAGTCAAACCAGCCAAGGCACCGGACTCAAAGTCACTAACAATCTTGTTAACAGAGGCCATAAACTACAAAAAAAGAGTTCACAATCACAATAAAGAATCACAGCAAGATAGAGAAATGAAAGATCTTTTACCACTCCAAAACCTCTAGTAAGCTCAACATAAACATCCTTAGACGTCATACTCTCCATAGGAGGAAAGGAGTGACCCCGGGAAGTGAAGCGATGAAGGAGCTTAAACATCATCTGAGGATCCTCAACAATTAGATGATCGCGAGTATGATTGAAACTGCGTAGCGAGGGTTACCAGAGGACTAGCTTGGCGCATCACAAGATCGCTTAGATGGGCGCTCTCCTTCAGCGTGGGAAGAGCGAGGATGAGTGTTCTTACCCTAGGAAGGTTCATTTCCCTTCTCTGCTCAGTTGGAAACTCAGCAACCAGAACAGAGCCAGCAATGTCAAGAGGGGCGTCAAAACCATGATGCTGAGAGCTAGACGATCCACGATCCTGGCAATAGCTCGGGGTACCAGCGTGACCAGTTCGCCCCGACCGATGGAGGAATTCTGAAGGACGATAATAATAATAATAATAATAATAATAATAATAATAATAATAATAATAATAATAATGATAAAAAGGAAGCATAATAAAAAGAAAAACGGACGGAACAAGTTGAAATAATGCGACCAAACCAGCCCAGAAGGATGATTCAATGCGGCTCAAATGATGAGACAAAGGGGATCGGGGCATTAGGAACGTAAGAAGAAGAAGAGTGTCAGGAAAAAAAGTGCGATGGGCTCTCTCCGGGGTAAACGAGCTCCAATGACAATCAGCCCGCCGAAAACTCTTTGTATCCCAGTATAGGCTCATGGAAAGCTAAAGAAAAAAGCAAACGACAATCAGTCCGTGACAAAAGTAACAAAAATAGAAGAAACATCTATTTTAGAGAACCAAACCACAAGCGAGGTGACTGGAATCCAGCACACGAGTAGAGGGAATATCCCTAATCGACTCAGGGAAAAGATTGAAACGGAAGAGCTTCTCAGCCCATTCATCCTGTCGAGCTGGATGACAATCAAGAAACTTAACCCGGAGAGGCAGAAGCACAGAAAATCGAGCGAGGCCCAAATCTGCAAACAAAGAAAAGCTGAAAAAAGAGCCTCAGGGAAAACACTTTGCCAAGTTCTTGAGCGAGAACTAGTGACACAATCATGGAGCACATAAAGTTTCACTACACAAAATGAGGGTAGTAATAGCATTGTAAAATAGCGTTTCTTACATATGTGCTATTGTATAGTGAAACGATTATTTTCAATAGCATTGTCATTTTAAACGCTAATTTTGATTAAGCGGGAAACAAAAAAATTTAGACGCGCCAATTATGTTAATGTTGCTTGTCTTTACATTGCAGATTACTAAATAAACGCTGTTGTATGTCTAAAAAATCTAGTCAAAGAAATGTAAAAAGCATTTTGACCAAAAGAAAGAAAAAATTTCATCAATTTTCTCCTTCTTTCTTCGCCATTCTCTCTGCTCGTTCTCTGCTCATCAATTCGACGAAACTCATCTGCTCTCTATTCATTATCACTTTGTTCAATCGCTTTAAAGGTACCATTATATCATTTCTCTTGAATCGATTTTCTCTATGTATATAATAAGATTTTGAGGTTTAGATTTCACACTGTTTCGATTTCAATGCATGTTGGGTCTTGTCGATTTGTGGTTATTTATGTTTAGGATTAGTATATTTCTATGCTACTGTATGAAGTTGAACACGATTTTCACTTTGATTTATGTATTAGCAGTTGCGGAAATGCCAAACACCAGAGGAGGAAAGGTTGCTACATGTCGGAGTAAATGAAATCAGGGCTTGGAGGCATTACCAAATAAAGAGGTGAAAAAGATGAAGAAGACACCAGTTAAGAATCCACCAGTAAAGAAGAAAGATTTGGTGTCACCGAAGAAGACACTAGCAAAGGAGGCTAATCAAGGGAAGAAGAAAGAAAAAACAAGGAAAAGACTAATGGTAGAGGAAGATATGGAAGACATTACCGATCAAGTTGCATAAGATGTTGAGGAAAGGGAAGATTTGTTGATTGAGGGTACTGAAGATGTAATGGATGAAGATGTGCAAGAGAAAAAAGGACTTGAAGAACAATTATCTAATAAAGAAGATGGTGATAAAGAAAGAAGTGAAGATGAAATATCTGACAAAGAAGATGATGAGAAAGTTGATGAAGAAGAATTGTCTTCGGATGAAGAAGAGGTTACTAATAAAGAAGTTGGTNTAAGATGTTGAGGAAAGGGAAGATTTGTTGATTGAGGGTACTGAAGATGTAATGGATGAAGATGTGCAAGAGAAAAAAGGACTTGAAGAACAATTATCTAATAAAGAAGATGGTGATAAAGAAAGAAGTGAAGATGAAATATCTGACAAAGAAGATGATGAGAAAGTTGATGAAGAAGAATTGTCTTCGGATGAAGAAGAGGTTACTAATAAAGAAGTTGGTCAGAAGGAAGGTGAAGCTGTAACTATGGAGCAGGAGGGAATAGTGAGTGGTGCTGAAGATGGTTTGACTAGAGATGTTGAGACTGAACCAAAAGCTGCTTGGAATATGGAACAAGATCAAAATCATGTCATTGAGAATCCTAGCACAGAAGGAATTCGGAGAGAAGAGACAGAGGTTAAAGAAAAAAAAGAGAAGAGGACCAACAAAGATGCGTTTAGTGGCTAAAAACCTGAATGAGAAGGTTACAGTTTCTTTCAATGAGTATGGAGAACATGTTGGCCCTGGTTCTGTAACATTGTCATCTTTTCTTGGTCCTCTTGTGATAGAACAAGTTTCAGTAACATTGTGTGATTAGAGATAACTTGATAAATTCACTAAAGATACCATGTAGGAGGAAATACAGGTAATATTGTTTGACCATTTAAATGTGCTCCATTGTAAACATGTTTGACCATTTAAGCATATTTTGGTGCAGGGGAGGTTTGACATGAAATAAGAGTGGCAGAAGGATGTCATTATGAAGCAGCTGGGATGTTTGTGGAGGGCTGGGCAGTCCAGGCTTGTGGGACAAGTACAAAATGCCAAAAGTGTTGCAGAGAGGATTGATTTAAAACCCGGTAATGTCCCATCCATTCAAGTATGGAACTCCTGGGTTAGGAGCAAGACCAACAAAAGTTTCAAGGTTAGTAATGGTGATCTTAACATGTTATTTATCTTGTTTATATGTGTCTTGATTTTATGACACTCTGATTTTTTTGTAGGAAATAAGTAACAAGTACAAAGAGCTGAGAAGAAATCAGATTCCTCACACCACCAGCCGCAAAGGGATGCTGAGATTACCTCATGAGATGGTAAAAATATTAATCAACTCAACCATGTCTAAAAGCTTATGATATGTAAAAGGATATTCAACATTGTAGTATGTTTTTATATAGAAAAAAAGAGTACTGATCCAAGGAGATTAGTAGGAGTACGATTTGGATTGCAGGACACACACATGCAGATGATAGAGCTGTGAGGCCTAAATTTGCTCACACGGTTGTAAGTATTTGGCTACTTCTTTATATATTGTTACATAAATGATCAATGTTATATCTTGTGCATAAATATTTGTCCCAGGAACAAATACAATCACTTGATAGTCAGATGTACTCTACATCATGTGATAACTTAAAGAAAGATGTTGTGAGCAAGGTTCTGGGAAAAGACAAACCTGGACGAGTGAGAGGGTTTGGCAGAGGAATCACTTCTACTAAGCTAGTTCTGCAATGTAGAGACTCAAGGATTGCTAATTTGGAAAGTCAGATTGAAAATTTGAAGGGAATTGGCCAAGGATTAGCTGGAAAGAAGGTAACTATATTTTCATATCACAATCATTTCAAAGTTTATGAATTCATTTTTCGTGTTTTAGACAAGCCATGGCGATACATCTGAGGGTGGCAGTGAATTCAAAGAAGGTGGGAGGGTACAAATCCTGGATTGGATTGATTCAAGAGATTTTCTTATTGGAGAAGGAGAATTTTGCTCTGCTGATCCGTTGTACAAAGTTGGTTGTATACCAATTGGTCCTAATGCTGTAGCCTTTATGGTCAAGTCTGTAATCACTTCTGAAGCTGCTCTCTGGAGGGCTCTATCAGAAGCAGTGTCATCTATTGGGCTAGCTGTGGGATGCAAAATTGCATGGCCAGTGGAGAAATTGATTTTGGACAGGGGAACAAGCAGTTGTCAAGAATATCCAGATGTAAGTTGTACATATTTTCTGTCTACTGTTTTCTCTGTTTAAATATATAATTATTTTCTTTTTACATTGTAAGAAACAAGTTGTGATGTCACTTAAAGATGCAAAATCTTTGATTATACTAATGGAAACGAGGAGGTTATCGGTGAAGGTATCATTTGCTCAACTGATTCAAAGGAAAGGGTTAACAATATCCCTTTAGGTCCAAATGCTGTTAGTATTAAAGTTAACAAAGTGTGTAAAGAGAAAGTTTTTCTGTGGAGGCCAACTCCTGAAATGATTTACATTGAAGATGCAATTCATGAGAGAATCGCATGGCCAATCTTGAAGATTGAACTCCTTAATCCTTCACCTAATGTAACACCTTCAAAGCCAATTGACAATAATGTAGTGGTATGTTCTCTCTTTTGTAAAATTAAAATGCAGAGTTGATGTTGGAACTTGCTTCTGGTTTAGTCTTATTGATGTTGGAACTTGCTTCTGGTTTTGTCTTATTGTTGTTGGAACTTGCTTCTGGTTTTGTCTTATTGATGGTGGAACTTGCTTCTGGTTTAGTCTTATATTGATGTTGGAACTTGCTTCTGGTTTTTTGTTTGAGTTGCAGAGTCCATGCACGAACAACACTAGCTCCAGCAAAGCTTCAAGGCAGAAGTGTTTCTTCTAGACTACAAAAATTATTCTGGCCAAAACGTAGCTGAAGGGAGAGTGGTTTCATCGGATCCAAGTGATGTGTGCCACTTTGTACCATTGGGTCCAAATGCAAGCAACGTTTGGGTGGAAGTTTCTAGGATTGGTGATGCACATGTGTGGAGGAAAAAACTCTAAGATTGAATGCATCTCTGATGCAATTGGGTCTACAGTGGCTTGGCCAAGTGATAAATTGTTGTTTGTGTGAAACTTAAAACATGGTTGTGTGGGTTTTAATGTGTAATATGGTACATGTTTGAATTCGGTTTGGCTTAAAAAACTTAAATGTGTAATATGGTACAAGAAACTTAAATTATGGTAATGTGTAAGGGTAATGTGTAATGTATGAAAAGTTTGTATTAATATTGTATTTGTAAAAAATTGATATAATAGAATTACCTTAAATTGCTATAGGAAAATTTACAACAAAACTAAACCCTAAACCCCAAACTTCAAACCCTAAACCTCAAACCCCAAAACCTAAACCCTAAACCCCAAATCCCTAAAACCTTAAACCCTTAGACCATTTGCATTTCGAATTTCATTTCATATATGTATGAGAGCGTATGAACTAAATCTTATAATATGTGAATATAGATGGAATATAAACACATGTGTGAAAATTGAAATCATAGTTCTTTGTGAGTAAGATTAAGCTCCTAAACCCCAAACCCCTATAAACCCATAAACTCTAAAACCTTAGACCATTTGAATTTCGAATTTCATTTCATATATGTAAGAGAGTGTATGAACTAAACCTTATAATATATAAATATAGATGCTATATAAACACATGTGTGAAAATTGAAATCATAGTTCTTTATGAGTAAGACTAAGCCTTAGGGTATATGAAAACATATGTTCATATCTAGTGATACCACTTTATTTTTTGGTTTTTAGTTTTATATTTCGTATATATATAAAATATCTGAAAATTTCATTTTATTTTGTAGTTTTATTTTTTTGATTTTTTGGATTTAGAATAAATTATTTTGCATTTAAAATGATTTTTTGCATTTAAAATGAATTTTCCGGATCGATGACGTGTTTGATCCTGGACCGTTGGATATGGAATTTTTGATATCCGCCGTTGAAATTTTTTTGATCTCTCCTTTTGGCTCTTAAGCCGCCAAAACAAAAATTTCCAAATTTTCATCTCCTTCGTTCTCCTTCTCTTCCAATAGTTCTCATTCTCTTACAATTTTGCATCTAACCCTAAACAAGCTCCATTTCTTCACCTCAAATATATTGACCTTAAAGGGAACCTATATATGTGAATGATAAGTCATGGATTTCATTGACGAGGTATGTATTTTCCGATTAAAGTCATGGATTCAGTTGACGGTTTGACTTGCAGGACTAGTAAAGAGTACTAATTTGCCGATTTAACTTGCAGGACTAGTAAAGAGTACTCAGAAGCAGCAATTAATTTTGTGAATTCATCAGCAAAAACATTGGGTAACTTGCATGAAATGCTATGCCCCTATAAAGATTGTCGCAATCTATGCCATTAGGAATTAGATAAAACTGTTGAGCATCTTGTGATTAGAGGTATGGATAACAAGTACAAGAGTTCATGTTGGACTATTCATGGTGGAAAGAGAGATGCTACAAAAGACTCTATGGCTCCTGAATCTGAAACTGAGGCGTTTGATTTGTTCAAGACAACGTTTTATATGGATGAAGGTATTCCAAATCAGACGAATGAAAATGGTGAAAGAATTGATCCTGATGAGACAATAGAGGATTCTGAGTTTAGGGAAAAATAAGAAGAAGCAGAAACTCTATTGTATTCAGGTTGTGTCAGATACACAAAGGTTGCTGCAATCATGGGACTTTATCGAATTAAAGTGAAGAGTGGTATGTCTGAGAACTATTTTGATCAGTTGTTGATGTTAGTTCATGACATGCTCCCTGAAGATAATGCTCTTCCAAAGTGTACATATGCAATAAAAAAATTTCTGAAGATATTTGGGTTTGGGTATGACAATATTCATGCTTGCAAGAATGGTTGTATCTTGTATAAGAAGGATTATGAAAAGCTGGAAATCTTTCCAAGATGCAATATCTCAAGATGGGAAAAAGATAAGCACAGTAATGAGTTGAAGGTAAGGATTCCAACAAAGATCCTTAGATATTTTACAATAAAGGACATATTAAGGAGGATGTTTAGATCAAAAAGTATGGCTGAAGATTTGCGTTGGCATTTCACCAATGCCTCTAAAGATGGTACAATGAGACACCCGATGGATTCTATATCTTGGACACAAGTGAATGCTAAATGGCCAGATTTTGCAAGTGAACCAAGGAATCTAAGACTTGGTATCTCTACAGATGGGATAAACCCTTTCTCTGTGCAGAATACTAATTACAGTGTATGGCCAGTGCTATTGGTGAACTATAACACCCCTACGACCATGTGTATGAAGGCTGAGAATATCATGTTGTCTCTGTTGATCCCTGGTCCAACAGCTCCTAGCAACAACATAGACGTTTACTTGGCACCTTTGATAGATGATCTAAAAGGTTTGTGGGCTGACGGTATTCAAGTGTATGACTCATTTTCAAAAGAGAATTTCACACTTAGAGCTTTGCTGCTTTGGAGTATCAATGACTATCCAGCGTTAGGGACACTAGCTGGATGTAAAGTGAAGGGGAAACAAGCTTGCAATGTTTGTGGAAAGGATACACAAAATAAGTGGCTAAAGTTTAGCCAGAATTATGTATACATGGAAAATAAAAAGTGACTACCTCCTAGTCATCCTTATAGATACAAAAAGGTTGGTTTGACAACACTGTCGAGGAAGAGAATGCCAATAGGATACAAACTGGTGTTGAAATATATGAGACACTTAAGGAGTTTAGGAATGATTTCGGAAGACCTCTGGATAAGGCAAGTAAAAGAAAAAGAACGGACTTGCCAGAGGATGAGATGGTTGAAGAAGAAGAGTGTGAAGAATCAGATGAGCTATGGCGGTGGAAGAAGAGATCAATATTCTTTGATCTTCCTTACTGAAAGGTAAACCACAGTAAATGAACTATATATTGTTATATTATTTACTAAGTCTAACATTTTATTGTTACATGTATTAGGATATGCATGTTCGTCATAACATTGATGTGATGAATGTAGAAAAGAATGTGTCCGATGCTATACTATCTACCGTGATGCAGAGTGACAAGTCAAAGGATGGTTTGAAGTCAAGAAGAGACATAGAAGATATTGGAATCAGAAAACAGTTGCACACAGAGATTAGGGGGAAGAAAACATACTTACCTGGAGCACCTTATTGGTTATCCAACCCAGAGAAATTAATTTTTTGCCAAAGGTTAGCTGAGTTTAGAGGTCCTAATGGTTATTGTGGTAACATTGCAAATTGTGTTTCGGTTAATCCTCCTAATATTGGTAGTTTAAAATCGTATGATCATCATGTTCTACTACAGAACTTGCTTCGAGCTACCTTGAGAGGGTTGTTATCTAGTGGACCTAGGATTGCCATAAATAGATTATGCAATTACTTCAATAGATTGTGTCAGCGTATCATTGACCCTGAGAAACTGATATCAATGGAGAATCAGTTTGTGGAAACAATGTGTCAACTGGAACGGTTCTTCCCTCCATCTCTCTTTGATATCATGTTCCACCTTCCAATATATCTATCAAAAGAGGCATGGTTGGGAGGACCAGTACACTTTCGCTGGATGTATCCCTTTGAAAGGTTTGATGAATTCATTAGCTAAAATATATGTATTGTTTACATTGATGTTTTACTAATGGTAATATATCTTTACTGAGTTATAGGTACATGAAAACACTCAAGGCTTATGTGAAGAACTATGCAAGGCCAGAAGCATGTATGGTTGAGGGCTATTTATCTGGAGAATGCATTGGATTTTGTTTGGAGTTCCTTAGGGATTCAGTACCAGTGCAAGAAACAATTAATCATAATGAAGATATTGAGGATGATAAAGACGTTGTTGAAGGTAGACCACTGCAGAAGAGTAAAGAGATAAGACTTTCAGATAAAGAAAGAGACATAGCACATCGATATATGCTCATGAACATGGCAGCCAGGGATCCATACGTTGAGTAAGAGGTTACACTTTCAGTTTCAGCAATTAGGGACTAGAATTTTAGCTTTGTAATTGTTGTTCATTGTGAAATCACGATGCATTTGAAGGAATTACAAGCTAATGATGGTAGATGTGCTAGAAATGAAACTTTGTTGTGGAAAAGGCATACTAATGAGTTTGCACACTGAATAAAAAATAAGGTTTTCATCTTGACTACTTTGATTAAATCATTAGTGTATTGAATACACAATTTGTTTCCTTAATGATGATCATGGTCTGAATTCGGTTAGTTAATATTCAGGTTGATTGCTAGATAATGTTAATGATTTCTTTAGTTAATTAGGTAGTACTATTCAGGTTGTTTGCTTGATACANCATTCTAAGGAGCTAAAGTGGTTGGTACTTGGACCAAGAAATATCGCTTTATCACATAGATGATTTATAATTAACGGACAGCGTTTTTATACTGATGCGGTTAAGCGGAAGACACAAAATAGTGGAGTAACTTCTTACGAAGCATTCAGCATGTGTAGATCAAGTGCTAGAGATATAAGGAAAGTGGTTTATATACTTACATACTATGGAGTGATAAAGGATATAATACTTATGGACTATCACATGTTCCAAGTACCACTGTTTAGGTGCAATTGGGCAAACAAAGGGAATGGTATGAAGGAAGAAGATAGGTTCACGCTTGTCAACCTTCATATTAACCAAGCAGCTTATTTGAAAGATCCATTCATCTTACCTTCTCAAGCAAAGCAGGTTTTCTATTCTAGAGAATTCCCTTCTTCAAATTGGTATGTTGTTATGAGAGCACCACCTAGAGGATATCATGAGTTGGAAACAGGGGAGGATTTAGTTGCTGCACCATTACCTATCCAAGAAGTTGATAATTTGGATAATGAAGCTTTTGATGATGATAGTTTTTATGTTGGGGATGATTGTGATGGATTGATTGTATAGTATTGGTAGTATTTTGTAAACATGAGAAATATTTGATTGTTTAAAATAATGAATTATTATTTTCATATTTAATTTTATTTACAAATTTTTAATATTCATGTAAATTAAATTAATAACAAAATAAAATTGCTATATTTAGTAAACAACACTGCTATTGGCACAACCAAATTATAGTACAAAGAAGATGCTATAGAAAATAAAAGAGAGAAGCTATTACTCAATTATATTCATAACAAAAAACGTCGCTATTATACAAAAATAACAATTGCATGTAAAACAACGCAATTGTTACATAATTAATCATAGCATCTTCAACTTGTTGTCTTATGTGCCAGACCTATTATGACGGGCGTTGTCAGAGTGCTTTTTGCAACGCTATCGAATAATGCAATTGTGTTTTTCAGACGCTGTTAATACCCTCATTTCTTGTAGTGTTGGGAACTACTTGCTTGAATGAAAGACCTAATGAATCAAGCAAGGAAAGCAAAGGGGAAGGAATCGAAAAGAAAGATGACATACACCAAAGAAAGAAGATGAAATCGAAGCATAACCAGACGGAGAATTAGTGGGAAAGCGAAGGTCGATTTGACTAGGAATGTGATGTTTGATCCTGAAACTTTTAAGATCATCCGCCGTGAGAAAGGGATGACGGGAAGTGACATGATTGGCGAAACCAGCGGAGGAACGAGCCTTTGAAGACGACGGATTGTCAAAAGATGTGCGCGGAGCCATGAATATAAACGACGAAAACAAGAGAAACAAGAGAAAAGAATGGAGAAAGAAAGAAGATGAAACAAAATAAAGAAAGAAGACAAAGCAAAATAAGAGAGATAACGGTAGAGAGAATATGAAAAGTTACCTTGGGAACTCCGATGATAGTAAGATAAAGACTAAAGGTGAGAAAGAGGAAGTTTATACAACATCTAATCGGAATACTCGGGATCACAATCAAATGTGGAAGAAAGAAAATCACGGGAATTGAAATTGAAATCTTCTCAAATCCTCCGAATTTGGCAAGATTTGGAGGCAAATGGAGATACCCACTTCGGTACGGCCCAGTTAAGGAAAAGGCCTAATAGAAGAAAGCTCGAGAAAAGAAAGGAAAAAAAGATCGTCGGAATAAATGCGAAAGAGTTTGAGCTTGAAAGACGGCGAGATCGTCAGGAAGGAAAAGGAAATGACGAGCTCGTCAGTCTTAAATCATAATTGATACGATAGAGCGTGATTGACAGACATAATGACTGTAAAGACCGAAGCGACCTCACTGAACAAAATAGATGTAACTCTTTTACTCGGCACAAAAAAACAATCTCGGTAATCCATATAATTTGTTAATAAAATCTATAAAATAGATTTTAGGATCAACATATCTTATTATATAAAGAAGGATTTTCAAAATTAGTAATTAATAGGATTTTTCCACGTGTCAGATCAAATGATCCGAAATTCTCCTGGATTTTTTTTTCTAAGACTGGATAAAAAATCTTTAAATATATTTCTTCAATATTTAGCTTATCCATATCTAAAAATAATTTCTAACTAAAAAGAAATCTTAATCTAAGGAGGGGTTATTGAACCCTGTATTGTAATAGATTTTAAGGGATTTCAAATTCTGAGCAAAATCTGCAGTTATTCAACAGCGTGTTTGACAAAATCCATTAAAATCACCTGTTATTCTAGAAAGATTGAGGATCTGTTGGATTTTGTCATTAAAGGATTTTGATGGATTTTGTAATTCTTTCACGGCTAAAACAAATCAGCCATTTTTTCTGGTATTCTAAAATCCATTGATTTGAAACACCTAAAAGTTCCAGAATTATTAAATATTGAACACTGATCGACTCTTTCTGCTTCAATGGTGGATCTGCCAGGTCCTTCCTCCTCCTTTCTCTTCGGTGTATCTGATCTAAATTTCCATCGAAATAAACGAAAAGCGAAAATCATAAATTCAATCAATAGGGTTCCACTTTCAGAAGGCACCAACATAGTAATCTTATAGAGGTGAGACATTGTAAGAGGCTAATTAACATTATTTACACAGAGATTGGATATAGTACATAAAGATACAGAGGAAAATGATGGTGAATGTTTTACAATAAATATAAAATCTAAGGCGAAGGAGAAGAAACTGGTGATTAGAGAAGCGTCAGGGCATAAAAGAGAGAAAGAAGAAGAGAGAAAGAAATAAACATGGACATCTTGCTTATGTGTTTTACAGATTTTTCACTCTTTTGTTGTTTGGTAGTTTGTCTTGAAGCCAGATCGAATATCGTTGGTTTACAAAAACATTAGATTAGTTACATTTGGGTATGATCCAAACATTAGATTACTGAGAGCAAAAGTTGGTGGAGGAAGCTGATGATAATGGTGGGTTATTGTTAAAACAACATAAATTTAGTAAACATGACATGATTTTGAAATACAAAGAAATCCATTAGTATTGTAGTTTAAAATCTCACAGAATTTGTTATAATCCATTAAATACATGTGTTTTCAAATCCATTAAAATCTATAATGAATAACAGCCCCTAAAAAGAAACTTGAGAATATTAATTGTTAAAAAATTAATTTTAACAAAAAGTAATTTTCATTATTAATCTTATTATATAAAAAGTTATATTAAAAACTTATTTATAAAAAATGAAACATATATATATATTATATTTTGAATCATATTTATCTATTAAAGATCATAATATAATAATGCTTAAAAAATTATTTCTAACAAAAAGTAATTTTCATTAGTAATTTTATTATATAAAGAAAAATATTATATTAAAAATTATTTATAAAAAACAAAAATTATGTATATATATATGATATCTTATTATATAAAGAATAGTTTCTCAAATCTTATTATATAAATAAGAGTTTCTCAAAGTTAGTAATTAACAGGATTCTTCCATATGTCACATCCAATGATCCGAAATGTTCCTGGATTTACTTATTTTTTTAAAACTAGATAAAATTCTTTAAATATATTTCTTTAATATTTAGCTTATCCAAATCTAAAAAGAATTTCTAATATAAAAAGAAATTTAATCTAAAAGAAAATGGGGAATATTAATATCTCTCAGGCTTGGCTAGAATTGGCTAGAGAAAAGGAGGTTGTTAAAAAATTTAATTTTAACAAAAAGTAATTTTCATTACTAATCTTATTATATAAAGAAAAATATTATATTAAAAATTTATTTATAAAAAACGAAAATATATATATATATATATATATTATATTTTGAATCGTATTTATCTATAAAGAAATCATAATCTAATAATTCTTAAAAACTTATTTCTACAAAAAGTAATTTTCATTAGTAATCTTATTATATCACAAAAAATCATGCGATAGTCAAAAATTCTTGGCGGTATCGAGCTGGAACAGCCTGTTCTTCTTGAATGCCCCGATTACTTTAAGTTCAAAAGAGTCCTCTGACGAGGGGGCCTTAGCTGGTGATCCGGGCTGTTTCCCTCTCGACATTATATTAAAAATTATTTATTAAAAACGAAAATTATAAAAATATATATATGATATTTTGAATCATATATATTTATAAAAAATTTTGATCTGATAAGATATATATCTTTGATCATAATCTTAAAAGAAGATAATTAACTAATACTCCCAAAATTTTATGAGAAATTTAGAGAAATCCCTTTTTAGTGTACCTTTTTCAAAAATGCCTATTGACATTTATCTTTTCAAAAATGTCTCTCAGTAATACAAAAATGACTAAAATACCCTCAATAGAATTGTTACAAATTTTTCC
>OVBA01002769.1:0-32021 GCA_900406435.1 Lepidium aucheri
GTAAGTTTTGTGGAGTGTTTTTATTGGGTAATGAATCAAATAAATTAAAAATATTTGGACACTTTTTTGCCAAAAAAAAAAGGAATGCAGGTGGGGAGAACCAAGGAAAAAAGGTACATATCTTCTCTTTCTTCTATTTTTTGATCTGCTTGCAGATACAAATATTTTATTTTATTTTTCTACTGCAAGAAAAAGTGTGTGAATGGTGACATTAATGCAGATGACCCTAAAATGCAGATAATCTGCTTTTTTCTGTAATCCATTCAAACCCAATATTGGGTGAATCTGCTAAATGGTCATGTAATAATTTGATTTTTTTTTTAAAAAAAAAAAAAGACTGCAAGAAAATTAAACCATTCCTGACAGAGTTTCCAATTTTAGACCAAAAAACCGATCATAAATAATCTTCAAAGATCGGCTAAAAAGTTTAAAAGAATTTTTGATAATTGGTAATTTCTAAGTGGAAATGTGATGTTACGTACAATAAAATTATGTGAGCTAAAACATGATTTATGTAATACACATACAGAAGTTATATAACGATTAGTGAAAACTGAATATTAATAACATAAGTAAACAACACCCAAGTTTCTTCATGGCAAAAATTGGTCATCTAACGCTATAATTGAATCTGAATCTCAACTTATACAAATATTATAATGGGAAGAGGCCCATGTGATGATATTTCCACACATACCAAGCAGACATAAGATCCGGTTTCAGATCTTCAGGACCCACTCCGACCCAAAATTAACACATCAAATCCTTTCTGGTTGTTGGCTTACTCTTCGACTTTTCCCACTCATCTTCTTTTAACATAATATTTAAATTTGCATTCAAATACCTTAAACAAAACTTTTGGTAATGAATATACCTTTAAGTTTTGAAATCGATTAAACACCCCAAACATTGACCTCTTGAGTTTTTATTTTTCTTCTTGAAGACTAAAACATACATCACGTTCACTAAAAAAGCATCACTTCTCCTTTAGATTTTAGTATTTTACACCAAGGGGCAATGGATAGAAAAATACAAAAACTAAAATAACAAAAAACACCTCAACAATTTCACATTCATGGAGCCAAAACATGGATGTGAAACTGGGTTTGGAAACAAGCAAAACAAAGAAAGAAAAAAGCAAATAGCAAAACTCTCTCATTTGGTAAAAACTCTTGTTGGAGTTTGAGTTAAAACCAGGGGGAGTTTCATTCCCATGACTCTAGATCTAAACCCTAAATGGATCAGATTCACTCTCCACAAATTTAAATCAAGCTCTATCTACACAAAAACTGACTAAAAAAGATCACTCTCACTAGAAAGTGATCTGTATATTGGTATATTAGAAGACTATATATTAGTATATGTTGAGTAAAGATAAATGATCAGTAGCAGCCAGGCTGGTTAATGGAGAAGAACTTTCTGATACTTAGTTTCTTCTGAATAAGACCCATCTGAGATTGAGCATGCCCTTTTCTTGTTGGAATGATTCCCAAAGCCATTGTTCTGAAACTGTGGTGGAGGGACAGTAACAGGAGGGATGTCGGATGTCTCGAGTGGTGGTGGTGGATGGCGCCATTGAGGCAAAGGACCGGCTAAAAGGAGTGTCTGGAGTAAAGGACCTGCCTTGAGAACAGCTTGTAAGAGTTTTCCTTTTTCTGGAAGTGGCTTTTCAAGCAACAATGTAGCCATTATCTCAGTTCCTGAGCCTTCAATTGGTTGGTTTGTCATCACTGGATCGATCACTGATGGTGACAGGATGCTTTCTTCAGTGTCTGAAGACGAAAAGCTCTTGATGGAGTGAAGCTGCTGCTTCTGTTGCGGCTGAAGTTGCTCATCTTCAATGCTTGAAGCTCCAGATAAAGGAGGAGTAACATGTTCTTCTTTCTGATTCTGTTGTTGTTTCTGTTGAAGCAAGAGATTTTTGAAGAGGAGATGATCACATTTCTCGAGAGCTTCGTCTCTCTCTTTGATGGTTTTGGTTAGAACATCTTCGAGATGGATTAGTTGTTCATCTCTCTTCCTTAGTTCCTCTTGAGCCACCATCTTCGTTTGTTCTAGCTCCAGTGTTGTGTACACAAGAGTCTGTCTTAGCTCTTCCGTTGTCTGAATAAATCAGCAGAAAAATTACAAAACAATTAGACACAGAGTAACAGAGAAACCCCTAAATCTGAACATTATATATGAAGATTCGTATCAAAATTAGGGCTTTTTGTTCAAAAATAACGCACGCAAACACAATAAATTCCCCACCAAAATCTTGACTTTTTCAGCTAATTTACATAATAGAAATGCAGATTTATAAAAGTAAACAGAGAAACCCCTTAATTCGAGCATTCATTTGCAGATTCATACCAAAATCAGTGTTTTGGTCACGAATAATGTGTGCAAATACAGAACTGTCACCCAAAATCTTGGCTTTTCGTGCTCATTTACATGCAAGATGTGAAATTTTAAGCTAACAAACTGAAATTAAGAACACCCATAAAGCAGAATTACGCAAATGTATCCAATTCTCGAACAAGTGTAACAAAAATCAAAGTAATTTGAACCCATGAAAGGATTTTCGTAACCCAGTTGCAGACTCCAAAGTGCAATTATGCAAAATTGAGCCAAACTTAGGGTTTCATTACAAAGACAAAGAAGAAAGACAAAAGAAATTCAAGGTTTTGAACATACATTATACATAGATCTAAGCAAAATAGTGAAATAATCCATCAACAATGTAGAGAAAAAACAGAGGAAACCACAATGTTGGAAAGATTTACCACCTTTCCATGAGAGAAGTAAGCCCAGCTAAGAAAAGCATTGCTTTGGTCCATAATCTTACAAAACTAAGCTTGACCAAGAGAAATGTTTAGATTCTGCAAATAATTGAACAAAGAGAGAAGGAGAGAAGAGAAAAACAGAGAATGGGTTTAGTGAAGGGTTCTATGGAAGAAGAAGGAAGAAAGAGAGAGATTTATAAAGTAGTAAAACTTCATGGACTGCTTAAAGGAAGCATATGCCTGTCATGTTGAGCTTTCAACATCTTTTTTATCTTTTGTATCCAATATATTCTACAAAGTTCAAACCCCACTTATAATTACTATATTCATTACGTTTTTTAATTTCTACATAAAATGTATCATATAAGTATATAACCAGATATCACTTATTACTGAACACAAAAACTATAGTATATTTTTATTAAAATAAATTATCCCCCATTAGACTCTATAATTCATTTCACTAGAAAACAAAAAGAGCAAGACAATGTTTAAGAAATCGTTAGACGGTAGTTAGGTGGTGATTTTTCGCCTAGCACCTCAAAAGTCTAAGCGGAGACAAAACGATTTTAAGCAGTAGATCGTTTTTAAATAAATAATATTATATATATTATATATAAAATAAAATATAAATTCATCAAAAATTACATGATACTAAAATATATAAGTTATAATTTTGTTTTCAAATTTTATAATAAATAAATTGATGTTATTTAGGCATAAATTTATAATTATTATATATATTTTCAATTTTATAGAAGATTTAAATTGATTTTTTTAAAAAAACAGAATATCTAAACAATTTACTCGGTAACTAGTTGGCGTAAATCTGCTTAGCACCGATACGGAACCTAGGAACCTAGACGGTAGCCTAGGCCAATTTTTCAAACACACTGCATATGGTATAGTGGCTCGTGCTAATATCTATCATTGAGTCAGATTCCGAATTTAAGACCGTATATAAACATATGTTGCCAAACAAAAAAAAACCTATTTATTATTTATTATGAGTCCCAATAAATAAGCATGGTGTACAGAGTTTTTGGAGCAATGGGCAATGACGTGGTTTACGTACTTGCAAGGTCTCATTCTCTTACAGTGTCTTTTGTTTTCTTCCATTGTCTTGTCAATGGATACAACAGCATTTCTTGTCTTTTACCCAAAGACCGAACCAATTTTTACGAGAGTTATGTCTTTCAATTACATCCATTTCATTTCACACTACACCGAAAACATCGGAAGCCAAATATTGTTGTCTATTTTCAGGCCGTTATTCAATTAAAATTTATATTGTCACTATTTTGATTTCAAGATCGAAACTATATTTCACACACACCTTTTTAAAAAATCTAAAAATCTGATACAATAATGGTATCTGTATATACAGGTTTAGCAGTCAAAATTTTGGTGTTTTTCTAATTAAAACTTTGAACTTCATCATAAATATGTTCGATGGAATTCTAATGAATCTTTCTGATGGATTTAATTAGTGGATTTCGGATAGAATTGTTTTCGTCAGATAATAATTTAGTTTTTTTTCTTCTATTATATAAACTATTAGGCTACGTATTCTTGTCTTATTTTTTGAAAAAAGAATTATTGTTTTCTTTTTCTAGAGAAAAAAAGTGTGCACTTGAGAAGAGTACTCAATACAACATTTATAAAAGTATTGTGCATATACTTGTACATGATTCTTGATATCTATATTTAAATCAAGGTTACAAAAGATCTAGCATAGTCATATTTTTTTAATCTATGTGGAATTATACTGTTTTACATTGCTTTTATTTTACTTTTTCTCGTCATAAGATACTCTAATATATAAATATATCTATATAGATATAGAGATATATATATATATCGTAAATAAAAAAACATATATGAAGATCTTCCCGTACGTAAGATCGCAATATAATATTTGGTCTTTATTATTACTATCTCAACCTAAAACAAGTATACCTATTTTATCAACTGCCGTCTGAAGTTCGTTTTAGGGGAAAAAAATAGACATAATTATTCAGAGGGTTTAGAACCAATAGAGTTAAAAGTTTTCATGTATTTTTGTATTATAAGTTATAAAGAATTTAAAAGAGTTTTATCTCGTGACGGCAAAAAAATAAAATAAAAGAGTTTATCTCATAGCTAACTTATTTTCCAAAATTCATAGTTTTGTCATTTGGAATTGCTGTTATTCAAAGTGTTGTCAACGAGTCAACATCCTAATTATAATTTTGGAATATATCGATATTATGAATTGTAAGTCATTTCCAGAAAGCATGTGCATGTGCATATGAAGTCACAGGCTGTTTCTCGTTTGAAGAAAATAGTTATTATATAGTGTGAATATATTTCTCAATATATATATATATACATATTAAAAGAATTATATGACTAAATGAAATGAAAATGTAATTTGACTTTTTCCATCTTAGTTTAATTTTATTTACTCATTTTTATAGATATTATTATCTTGCATTTAGTCTACATTCACTACGGACAATTAGATGTATACTGTTATTTATTTGTTTACATCAATTTTAATTGATATAACCACTATTTATATTACTTATAAAATGATTCTGAAACTAGTGATTCAAATAGTTAGTATTATTTTAAACAGTTGAAACAACTATTTTTATCATATTATACGTGATATTCTGTGCAGTTGTAAAAGATGTAATAATAATATCATTTATTACAAATGGTGTTAAATCACATATAATATATCATTTGTTAAAAAGTAACTTTATATAGTATTATTTATTTAAATGATATAATATTAATAATAATATACACATTTTTTTTTGTAGTGATTGTATAAAATATACAATGTTAATTTAGTTATTGACATAGATTTTTTAGCTTGCTGTTAATTTTTTTTCTAAAACCACTATGCCACTGTATATTTTGAGAATTCGATTTCAGTCACGTAATCTAAAATACTATAAATTAAGTTATAGATCTTATTTATCCAATTATTTACTTGTACTGAATAAAATAACCCAAGAATATGTAACGTTAATTATTAGTCGAAATAATTTTTGTGTTCAAGAATTTCATGCATTGTATGAAGATTATAGATGTGTATGGATGTTTATAGACGCATAGAGTCAAAGACTACGTGGATTCCATTGTCACCAAAAGAAGCTCTGATAAACAAACTTAAATTTCCCACCAATGTTGAAAAAGTTTATGGAATTCCTTTTCCAGTTATGAATCTCCACGCCAATCACCTCTAGGCTACCCAATTCACCTTTGTAGTTACAATATCTAAACTGCATAATTTTAAATACATATATTAAAATATATATAACTTTTGTTATATATAAAAGTGATACCCAGAGAGATTAGAAGAAGAAAATGAAATAAAACCACCATAAAAATCAAATATTCTGTATATTGTAATGTCATACACCTTTGAATATAAAACTCTTGCTAGAAAAACCATTACTCATTTCTCTCTATAAAAAAAATGTCGTTTTTTCCTATGATAATATACTGAAACTTTGATTTATATATAGTTTTGTTGTTGTTCGGGTCGGTGGCCGATGGTTCTGACAACATCAGAATCAGTCCCGTCTTTTGTTTTGCTGGTAAGGCGCTTATCTTATGTTAGTTCTCGTCTCCATCTTGGTGTATTGATGCGTCAGAGGAGTTTGGTGGTTCTGGAAACTCGTCGCTGGTGAAAACGCATCCAGCGGTGGTTGTAGCCCTTGCTTCTCCCAAATTTGGGTTTCGAGTTGTGCAAAAGAGAAGCTTTGAGTTTGTTCTCCGAGGGGGCTGAGCGGATCTCGGCCTCTCCCTCTATTGTTTGGCACTATTATGTTTAGGTTGCGTTTTTCTTCTTTATGCTCCTTACATGTGTTGTTCGCCGTGTTTAGTGTGGTTAATATGTTTAGTTTAGCTTTATGTAAAGGTTTAATCTCAGTTAGTGTTTAGTCAAGATCCTAGTTTGGATAAGTGGATCGATATAATTAGTATAGTCTAGCCTAGTTCCAATTATGTGTTAACTTTAGCTTCAAGATTAGTTGATCTTCTCCTATGATTAAGTATTTTTTGGGTTAGGTTTATCCTCTGCCTTTAGATTTGATCTAGGGTTTGATGGAGCTTAAATTTGAAGTAGTCTTTCCCTTAGTATTTTAGGTAAGTTTATTTTAGAATCTCAGTTGGTCACTGTTCATAGCTCAGCTTGAAAATTTTGTAATTGAGAGTTTCAAGAGTGAGATTCATCTTATCCAAAGGAAACTAGACTTTGTGATTTAAGTCATTGTTTTTAGGTAGGAAATTCATCTTCGAAAAGTTGTGCGGGAAGTCCTTAGATGGTATCACGTCTTGATACAATGTTGTTGGTTTTATCACCGGATTGTTATATATCATCATCTTTGTTATGTAGGATTGAATGCGACTTTTGTTCTTTGTGTGGTTTATTATTGATCTCCTATCATTATAATCTTCCAGATCAGTATCATTCAGATTTTGATGGAAAAAAAACTCTTGCTGTCAACCAACCATTTTTTTTTGGTTTTAAATGTTAAGATATATACCAACCCAAAAGTTTACAAAAGAGCCTTTACAAAAATTAAGGCGGAAAGTTAATACATCCGAAATAATAGCTAAGAAGGAAATTAGTAGAAGTTGCATTGAAAGAGATAGAGATAATTCTATTCCTCATGATTTTGTCAATAGAGGTTTGAACCTCAAGCGGCATGCACAAATTAGAGGTAAAGATTCAAGAATTTCATTCCTTCCAGATGGAGTAAACAGTGACTTGCAGAAACAATTTGAGTAAGGTCCAGAGCTGAGGAGAGCCAACAATTAGGGAAGCAAACTGTAAAACTGAGTCAACAGAGAGTGGCAGGTTAGTCATTAACTGATTCATGAATCTTAGCCAAACTTCATTGGAGAAGATACAACTAAAGAATATATGCTCATGCGTTTCCATTCTGATGTGACAAAGTGCACAAGATGATGGTACCAAAAGGTTCCATGAAATCAATCTATATCTAGTAGGTAGACGGTGGAGAGCAGCCAAAACACAAAGGAAAGTCTGGGCACATATTCCTTGAACCAGACAGGAGATGCCCATGACAACAAAGGAGAAGGCTCTCTTAGTAGATTCCATGTCGAGGTACTAGAGAAAGCATTCTTATACATGGGAGGTTGGGTGTTGTTCCGATGTCAAGTAAAGATATCCTTGCCTTAGCTTTTTTGAGTCTCATGAGTGAAGGCCTAGAAGGACCAAAGAAGTCTAATAGCAGGCCAATAGCTAACCAAGCCACAAACCAAAAATCTACTGAGGAACCATCATGCACATCACAGTGTAGAGATCGAGAAAGCAAAGGCCTAACCCGAATCCAGCTCCGAATGGTTGAAGATAAGCGAGGAGTGTCCTTAGCTAGCCAGAAACATGTTTTGTGGAACACATTGCAATTTACCCAAGCAATCTAAAGTGACGCATCCTTCGAGAATAGAGACCAAACTTGTTTTAACCGAAAAAACACTTCAAACTCCTCCAATATATAAATGCCTAGAACACCATCAGATTTGGGTTTACAGACATCTCTCCAAGCAACTCGAGCCCCTTCAATGGAGTGTGAGTTATTTTTCCAGAGAAAGGCTGAGCAAAGATGAGTCAACCTTTTTGTAGAAGCGCTTAGGAAGATTAAAAACCTGAGACCATAATATAACCATAACATAGATGACCGACGAGATCAATCTATTTTGTCCTTCAAAGGAAAGAGTGATGATGGTCTAGGAGTACAGCTTATTGGTTATTTTCTCCAGAAAAGGCTGCAAGTTAGCATAAGACAGTTTCTGAGTAGAGAGAAGGAGCCCAAGGTATCTAGTAGGAAGAGACCCAAGAGAGATTCATGTTGATGCACTCTGACCTGAAGCATAAGACTCAGCATAACTCCAAAATATAGTTCAGATTTTCCAACATCCATCCCTAGACTTGAGGCTGCTTGAAAGGAATCAAGAGTGGTAGAGATTGCTTGAAGGGATGATGATGATCCATCACTAAAAACAAGTAAGTCATCTCCAAATAATATGTGGGTAATTCTCGGAGAAAGGCATCGAGATGCAACTGAATGAGCCTTTGACATCCTTATCTATTTAGGAGGTTAGACAACACTTCCATAGCCATAATAAAGATGTACGAGGAGAGAGGGTCAGCCTGCCTAATACCCCTCTTTCCTTGAAAGAATCCTGCAAATTCTCCATTAATGGCAGTTAAAAATCTCGGAGAAATGATGCATTGAGAAATCCAGCCAATGGATTTAAGAGGATAATGTTGTTCTCTAAGCATTTTATATATAAAATCCCAACAAAGAGTATCGAAGGCTTTTCGGATATCCACCTTTAGCATACAAGATTTGGGACAATCAGTTTCTCATAATTCCGAATCAGTTCAGTAGCAAGAAATACATTATCGCCTAGAAGCCTTCCTTTAAGAAAGGCAGCTGGTTTTGATGAGATTCTGACTTGAAGCAGAGGCCTTAGGTGATTGGCCATAATCTTTGCAATAACTTTATATAGAAAGTTGCAGCAGCTGATTGGTCTATTGTCCAAAATTTTGCAGGCTTCAAAGAAATCTTAAGTAACCGTCTATTTCTGAAAAACTCTTAAATAGCAGCTACAAAAAGGGGCCAACAATGCTCCATAATGACTGGAAAAGCTCAGCCTGATAGCCATCCAGATCATTAGAAAGAGGCAAGCTGAAGAGTGTGGTACGAATCTCTTCCTCAGTCACAACTTTAGTAAGCTTCGCAATTGTGTGTCATTACATCCGAATGGAAAAATGTCCTCAAGATTAGGGATTGAGAACCTGGAGAGAGACATAGAGGTTGTCCCCAACATTGATTTGTAGTAATCAACTGTGTGGTATTTGATCTCGTGAGAAGCTGTGAGTTTTGAGCGTGATTCTGTCTGAAGAAAGTTAATGTGGTTCTTGGAGTTGCGTTGTACCACAACCTTTTGAAAGTAAAACAAGTTCATATCATCGAGATTTAGCCACTGTCTGTAAAATTTCTCCTCAGCACGCAATAGATACAACCATTTCTACCGCTTAAGGTGTTCCAACGCTGCAGTGGCCTGATTCGGGGAAGTTAGTCGCTGTCGTTACAGCAAATTTACCAAATTGCTTGTTCTTTTACCCACAGAGAAAAAGCACTGTAGTGGCGCTTGTTAATCTGCTTCAGAGGAGCTTTCAGAAGTTTTAAGGAGCAGACTAGCTGAAACTGAGAGGAGCTAATAATCTGATTTGGGTTCCATGCTGTAGAGACTGTATCCAAGAAACTAGGATGATCAACTATATGGGAGAAATATTTGAAAGGTTTATGCAGTTGCTGTTGAAACTGGGCAGATGGGCCATAATTGGAGCGTGATCGGATTGCTCCGGATCAATAATTTCAGCAAAGGAGTCTAAGAACTGAGTTGACCACTGGAGGTTAAAGAAAGAGTGGTCAATGCGTTTCACAACTGGGTGACCCTCTTGGTTATTCCACTAGGAGAAGGGAGTTCCTTTAGGTTGGGCCTCTAATAAGTTGGCTTTACTTAATGACTGATTTATTTCAGCGATACCAGTGGTGTTAACTATTACAGATGGGTTGTCTGAGTGATGAGCAAGCTTGGATATTTGGTCGAAGTCTCCCAGAATAGTCAAAGGGAACCAACTAACAGTGGTAGAAGAGTTGAGCAAAACCAGATCATTACATAGTGAGCCACATAGATCATGAGTGTTGAATCCATATACAAAAGAGACTGTTATATTAACATTCTCAGGAGGATACAAGATATCACAAGTAACTATTTGAGCCAAGGTGGAGTATATATTAACAGTCAGCCTAGGATTCCAAAAAACTGCAATACGAGTCAATACATGATTCTCAAAATTAGAAAAAGTTATAGCCCCTACGAATAGTAGAAGCAATTCAATTGTATTATTCAGATGGATATGGATTTCTACAAAGGAGCTAAAGAGTGGTTGATGAGAAGCAATCCAATTCCTGGACATCAATTGACGCCTAGGGCTATTGAGCCCTCTCACATTCTACACAAAAAGGTATTATTATGATATGTTAGATTGAGGTGGTAGTCCTGCGACCACCCTTCCTGCGTTGAACCAGGAAGAAAGAAGAATCAGAGATAGGTGATGAGCTTAACAGAGATGCCGCTGTAGAATAAGAATTAAGAGGCCGATGGACTAATGGAGTCTCAGAGGAGGAACTGAAGACTTTATGAGACAGTTGAGCAGTCACAACATTTGAACTTGGAGCAACGAACTATGAGGATTAGAGAGGCGCCAATGTTTTTCAGGGAGGTTGAGATCCTTTTATTGTATCTGCACAAGCTACAAGATCAGGCAGAGATGGTTCTATAGGCTTAGCGGATTGAGACAGAGAAGTAATGGGGAGGGGCAAATTAGGTGCTACATTACAAGGAGTATGAATAGGTGAGCTCTAGCGTGTGGGCAGCAGAGCTCGGGGACCACGAGAATGACCTATTCGAGACTTCTTACAAGAACTCATAGGTTTAGAACCAATAGGACTTTTGGAATGAACATGAGGTGCCTTAGTAGGTTATGAAGGGTTGGTTGCTTTGGACAATGTAAATGATCATGACCAAATTCAGAAGAATCTCGACATTTAGGTGGAAACCATGGATAAGTAATGTCAATAGCATACTCTCCGCCATCTTGGAATCCTGAGATAATCTGGGTAGGGAGAATAGTAGTAAGATCAACTTAAATAACAATCTTGGCAACCTTAAAGGAGTTACGCCTAGCTATTTGTGGAGAAAGAGTAATTGGTCTCCCAATACTAGTAGCAAGTTGACTAAGACTATCTTTGTCAAACAACAAATAAGAAACACCACGTAGTTCGACAGTAACTTGTGCTTTGGTGAGAGGTTTGGTCATAGGAGCCACTTCAGGGGACCACATAGCAACAAGCATTAGGAAGACTGCAATATTCCACATGCTATGGCTGAGGATTACAATACTTGTATAAGGATTTTGCCAGCATCAAACTTATGCAAAAAGATCTTAGGACTAGAGCAAGCCCAGATTGCATTGATGACACCTATGACTCGTCCCATATCAGGTGGGTGTCAAGGGAAGCTAGCAAATATGTACTCACAAAACTCAGCTCTTGCATCTTCAAGGGTTTCATCGAGGATGAAAACAAAACGAGCACCAGAGACATGAGTGGTGGGGTCATCGGCTCGTTCAAGCTGCAGAGTGTTCTTAAAGAAATTAGCCCAGGATTTCTCCTCAGGAGGGGATGTAGCAAGTGCAGAGACCAGAGGAAGGGCAGCTTTAGTGGATGGAATAGCATAAAGGGCTGCTGAAGAATCCTTCATGGGCAAGTTTGAGGATAAAGGAACACTCTCTTAAGCAGCCTGAGCTGGAAGAGAAGGGTTCGAGACCGCTTGAGCAACAACAAGCTTGGAGCAGGAGGTTGAGGAGGGTAAGTAGGAATCAGAACTGAGGGCTCAGGGACACCATTAAGAGGGGAAAGCGAGACGGTGAAAGGGGTCAAAGGACCAGATTCAGCGATGACGATATAAGGTTTAAGATTTGTTGAAGACGAGGTGGTTGATGAGGCATGACGCTTCTCGCAGAGAAGCTATGAAGGGGATGGGTTTGAGAATTTTCTTCTTGTGCTTGGACATCGTGGCTTGGCGAAAGGAAAGGCGGCGACGGTGGAGAAAGAATTTCTTGTTGAATCACCTTTTTTGCCCTAGAGGAGAGAGAAAAAATCTAGCCAAATAAAAGTTTGAACTGATGGCTTAGAGACACCAGAAAGGGGGGTTTTTCTTTCTTGCTCTGGAACAACTACTGTCAACCAACTTTTTAACTATTTACCAAAATTTGGGTTATAACCACTAATAGCTACTTAGGATTTTTATTTCTCAAAATCCTATAAAATGGATATATTTTATAAGTTTTTTTATCAATGGCAGATTTTATTTATAACGGGATTAGAATCGAGATTTAGGAAACAAAAATACAATTACAAAGACAACTTACTTAAACCAAATTCCTAAAAATTATCAACACATAAGAAAGAGAAAAAGCTACAGTTTGCAGGGAATGAAATTGTTAAACTAGTATCAGTCAAAGTTAACATAACCTAGCCCGAACAAAAAAGAGACGACAACAAGAGACCTGACCAAAAACAACTTAACACACGTAAAACTAAAAACAATCCAAGTAATACCTAAAAAGAGTCTTCACTTACACTACCAAACCAAAAGCAATGACCAATCTAATCTAAATCTAGCAGTCTTCTTACTCGAAATATGTATAGAATTAGCGGCAACAATTACAAGAAGAGAAAGAAATGAACTATCCATAATACCAGCACTCCGACAATGAAGACCATAACAGAGGTAATAGCTTATCCCGGTGCTGTCACTGTAGAGAAAGGCGGTGGATCTGCTAATTGGTGAAACCTCATGGCAGACTCAATCCAAATAAAGTTGTCCTCATGGTTGCTGGGAAGAGAAGCGGTCAAGAGGCCACTGAATCACCGGCGAGCTCGGCGGATTTGCGAAGTGGAGACGTGAACAATGAGTGCTCAACTCAAAATCTACAGCACGTCCGTTATCTATCGCTGGTAAAGGAGGGGCCGTTGAAAAATGACTGAAGAAAGGCTCCCTTTTTGGCGGCAATGAAGCTCACCAACTGCCAAAAACAAAGAAGTTGAGCTGCCGAAAAAGCTTACAAAAGAGAGAATAAACAAAATCATTTTTTCTCATATTATTTCTTTAATCAACGGTTTCTTTAACTTAAGAAATATATTATTTATTATTCTTCAACAACCATTAAGATTTATATTTCATTTTAATTTTTTCAATCACTACAGATTAATCTAGTTCTGAATTTAGACTCTTGGGAAAGTAATTTAGGTCAAGCGGTTGAGAATTTCCCATGAATTTGATTCCATATGGAATCAAGTTATATTTGTCCCATATAATATTTTAAAAGTTTTGTTATTACAAAAATCTCGTCGATCTAATTAGTATTGTAATTAACAAAAAGAATTAGATTATTAATGATTTTTGTGGATAGAAAATAATTAAATAATATTTTAGCTCAAAAAGAAAGTTTAATTAATATCAAGTTTTTTTTTGTCAATTTGGATAATTCTTACTAAAATATCAAGTCTTTTTGTAGTTGATATGGTGCTCTATTTAGAAAAAACGGGAGGAAAAATAAAAAGAAACAAGATTATAAACCGTAAGTGGAAGCAAGTAAGGAAAATATTATCTCTATTTTTGGTTCTCGAAACAATTAAGCCTTAACATCATAATATATAATCATGATTGTCATATTAATGGGTATCACATGCTTTTTTTAATTTGTTATGATTACTATATTGAATTAGATGCTTTAACATTAAACAAACAATTAAAGCGAAAAGCAATTGTAGTCTTGTTGGGTTTTTTTTTTTTTTTTCAATTTTTAATGTTGATGTATAAATCAAATCCTTGAGCTCTCAAACGATACGATACTATATAGTCTCAATCTAGTAGTTATGATGATTCAGCCAATAATGTGATATTATGAGTTGGGATTCTCCTCACTGAATTAAGTAGATTAAAAAAAGAATTTTAGAGGTGAAGTTTAAATTATTAACTACGGATTAAGCCTTATCAATCTAGTATTAGCAAAAAAAAAAATACTATATATATATATATTGATTTTTTTTTTATATAAAATCGAATTCTGGTAAAAAAGTTATAAAATATGGACATTTAATTTTTGGCCAAATGTAATTTTTATTACTGTTGATATATTATTATTGTTGTTATTATTTTAAATGATGTATAAAAGACTAGGAAAAGGCTAACTTTATGTATATTTCACTTTTATAACTAACCAGAAAATGGCTTTTTTTTTTGGTATCAAGTAGCATGCATGTTTTTTTTTGTGGTATCAAGTAGCATGCATGTTGTGATGGTTTGATACGTATTATGTTTTTTTTTCTTCAGAAATATTTGTTGTTTCATTTTGTTTAATCATAGAATTGGATATAAATATAATTCAAAAATTTAATTTTTGGAATATATATTTAAAATACTTTAAATTTATAACTTTAAAAACTTATAGAGCGGTGTCAATGTAAGCACATATATGTGTTAATGTAATATTTGATAAGTAATGTAATATTTGATAAGTAATGTCCACTATAAATATATCTAATGTTATTACGATTATTCAATTTGATCTCGGTATGTGAATTTATATATATTTGATCTAAATCAAGAGCATGCAAGTGACATTTAGTCCAGTGGCATACGGTAAATCTACTAAACAGTAGGCACACTTGCATATCTAAGGATCGAGTTTCACCATCTATATTATGTAGAAACTTGGCTAATAGACCAGCTAATTGTAACCAATGTTAACAAAAAAAAATCAAGGACATAGAACATAACGGAGCAATGCTATTACATTACCAAATTCACTTAGAGAATTAGATTGACATTTTGTAATGAAGAAACATGTGATCTGATGATGTGGCAAAGTCTGCTCAAAGTGTGATGAGGTGGCGTCTTGTGATTCGTTGGACCAAAAGGCTTGTGTGCAACAGAGGACTTGCACCAAAATAGAAAGGCAGGAGTCTGCAACTAAGGAAAGGAAGAGCTGACCTTACCCAGATGTATTCTGCAGCAGTGAAACAGGAGGGAAGCAGAAGGGTCAACTCTGAAGGGTCTGCAGGATGCAGAAAGTGAAGGTTCTGCAGGTTGCAGAAAGTGAAGGCTCTGCGACAGGGACATGGTGCAGAGTGTTTTGGAGTGTTTCTCAAGACCAAAGGGAAGCCCTAGATGAGCTGAGACTATTTAAGTAGTGCTCAGCACTTGGAGAAGGATTGGACTTCAAGAGAGAGAAAAAATTGGAAGTTCCAACATTTGTTGTGTGAGCTAATGAGCTAGTGAGCTCGACAGAGGAGTTCTTGGTGAGTGAAAATGAGGGTGTTACAACAGCTATAAGCATGTAGTGTTGTGTGAGCTAGTGAGCTCGACAGAGGTGTTCTTGGTGAGGGAAATCAAGAGAGCTACAACATCTGCAAGGCTGCAGTGTTGTGTGAACTAGGGAGTTTAACATAGAGTTGCAACAGCTACAAGGTTATAGTGTTGTGTGAGCTTTGGATAGTTAGGAATAGGTCAGTGGTAAACCAAGTTGTGGTTGTGTGTAAATCTGAATAAACAAGAGTGTACTTTGTTTATATTATTCTTAATACAAAAGCTTGAAGAATCTCTGTGTGTTTTCTCTCCTGTATTAGTGTTTGTTGTACAGACGTCCTCATTCTGTGTTTGTCTTACTCTACAGTAGTCTCTCTATTATGGTAGCCTCTGTAGTACACAGAGTGTCTCTATTCTGGTACTTTCATTTGGTATCAGAGCCACTCAACCAACATGAGTTGCTTATCTCAAATAGGTCGCAGATCCTAAGGAAAAAATGGAGAATATAACAGATGTGATGGTTGTTCAAAAACCATTGATTCTGGATGACAAAGGTTACGGGTACTAGAAGGTCAGGATGACACAGCTCATCAGAGGTCAAGGAGAGGATGCTTGGACAGTCGTTGAAGAAGGATGGGAACCACCGTTTGTGACAACAGAAGCTGGCAAAAAGGTTCTGAAACCTAAGCACGAATGGACTGTTTCAGACAAGACACTTTCCAAGTACAATGCTAGGGCAATGAATGATATCTTTTCTAGTGTAAATTAGAATGAGTTCAAGCTCATACAAGGATGCAAATCAGCTAAAGAAGCTTGGGATATACTTCAGAAATCACATGAAGGGAACACGTCTGTTAAGCAAACCAGACTGGATTAGCTTGCATCAACGTTTGAGAATCTGAAAATGGGAGAAGATGAAACAATAGTCCAATTCAGCTCTAAACTAAGCTCCATTGCAAATGAAGCATCTGTACTAGGAAAAACGTACAAGGAACAAAAACTTGTGAAAAAACTATTGCGCTGTCTACCTCTAAAGTTTGCAACTCACAAAGCAGTGATGAGGGTGTTGGGAAATTCAGACACCATGAAGTTTGAAGATCTGGTTGGTATGCTGAAATTAGAAGAAATGGAAGTTGCTGAAGACAAGCAGAAGACACGGAAAGGAGTTGCCTTTGTTGATGATGCAGAAACAGATGGACTGACACAAGTAAAGGAGAAAATGAGCCTACTAGCAAGGAACTTTGGTAAAGCCCTGAGGCATGTTGAAAGGAATCAACACAGAGGGACAGAGCGATGGAACCGAGGTGATGGAGACAAGAATGCTTCTCATCGATTGGAAGGAGAAAATACTGGTGGGAAGCATGATCTGGTCTGTCATGAATGTGGAGGTACAGGGCACTTCAAATCTGAGTGTCCTTTGGCAAAGCGTAAAGAACTGAAGTGTTTCGAGTGTAAGGGAATATGACATACAAGGATGGAATGTCCCAACAAACGAAAGAACAAAGCCTTGGTTGGTAACTTGAGTGAAAATGAGTCTGAAGATGAGGATGATGATGACACAAAACTTCACAACTATGTTGCATTTGCTGCAAGAGACAGAGACAGTGACTCTGATGAAGACGGTGAACTGTACACCAAGGAGCATTACTGTGAACTGTATGAAAACTGGATCAAAGTTAGTGAAGAGAAGCTGGTACTCACAAAAGAAAAACATGCTCTAGAAGCTCGGGCTAATGCGCTTGAATCAGTTGAAAGCGACAAATCAGTAAGTAACTTACCCCTTGATCCTTTTGATACTAATGAAGACTATGTTCGTGTATGGCAAATCAGGTGTGCATAGAAGAAAACAACTCTTCTACAAGATCAGTTGAGGGATAGAGAAAAACAGATCAGGATGTTGAACAATGAAACAAAGAATCTTGATGAGATTCTAGGGGTAGGAACATCTGGAAAGCACCGCCTTGGTTTGGGATACCAAGTTAGCTGTGAGAAAGCTGAGAGTTCGTTGAAGACTGTGAGGTTTGTTAAGAGCGGTGGAAGCAACACTGTGAACAGAGAGAGTAACCAACCCCTGCAGAGTTACACAAGATCAAGAGGACAGACCATAATATCAACAAGGGTTCATTTCTCACCAGCACTAGCATCAAGGAGAAAGTTACCATTTGGGGCATATAGTTGCCACTACTGTAACAAAGCAGGCCATAGTCAGAGGAACTACTACAAGATGAAACAGAGACATTGCACTGCGTGGGAGCTGAAGAAATGTCACATTAAGCCTGCTCACTACAGGAGTTTTTGGGTAGCTAAGTCAAACTTGTATGGAGAGATAGTCGAAGAACATGATCTAAGGTATCTCAAACAATTTGAAATGCTGAAAATTCAGAGTGATGGATGCAGTAGTGAGGAATCACATGGTGAAGAATCTGTACTACAAGGACTTGTAGCATACACCTCCTCAGAAAGCCATGAAGATGATCCTTGGTACTTTGACAGTGGCTGCTCAAGACACATGACGGGCTGCCAATCATGTCTGTCAAATTTTACAGAAGCTATATGACCTAAAGTTACCTTTAAAGGAGGAATAAAGGGAATATTAAAGGGAAAGGAGATACTCATGGCTCAGAGAACCCTGAACTGACCAATGTATACTATGTAGATGGTCTATCTGCCAACCGAATCAGTATCAGCCAGCTGTGTGATAGTGATCTAGATGTAACCTTCAACAAGACAAGTTGCAAAGTAGTGGATGCAAATGGTAGTATTGTGCTGACAGGGTGTCGCACAAGGAACAACTGCTACAAGTGGGAAAAAACAGAGACATGCCACTCTGCAGTGGTATCACAATTGGAATTATGGCACAAGCGGATGAGGGATATGAATGTTCAAAATCTGTTAAGGTTGGTAAATGCAGAGGTTGTGAGAGGAATCTCACATATCAAGGAAAAGGACACAGGTGTCTGCAATGGATGTAATAGAGGTAAACAGATAAAGGTATAACACAAGAAAGTTGCTGGAATATCATCTAAGAAGATCCTTGATTTGATACACATGGATCTCATGGGACCAGTTCAGACTGAGAGCCTTAATAGAAAACGGTATATCTTTGTCTTGGTGGATGATTTCTCAAGATTCACGTGGGTTAGGTTTTTGAGAGACAAATCTGATGCACTCGATAGTTTCAAGATACTTGCTCTGCAGTTGAAAACAGAAAAGGGAAGCATTGTACAAATCAGAAGCGATCATGGCAGAGAGTTTCAGAATGAGAGCTTTGATAAGTTCTGTCAGAAACAGGGAATACTACATCAGTACTCTGCCCCAAGAACACCACAAAAAATGGTGTTATGGAGAGGAAGAATTGCACTCTTCAGGAGATGACGCGAGCTATGATTCATGGTAACAACATACCGATGAGGTTTTGGGCTGAAGCAGTCAGCACAACATGCTATGTTGTAAACAGAGTATATGTGAGGTCGGGTACCAATATGACTCCTTATGAAATCTGGAAAGGGAAGACTCCTAACCTTAGTTACTTTAGAGTGTTCGGCTGTGTTTGCTATATATTAAATAACAAAGATCAGATTAGAAAATTTGAATCAAGATTTAATGAAGGGATATTTCTGGGTTATGCATCCAACAACATGGCATACAGAGTGTACAACAAACAGTCAAAAATGGTTATAGAATCAATAAATGTTGTGTTTGATGAAGCTCACGGGTTTGTGAAGGTGTCCATCAACATGAATGATTCAACAAAAGAAGGTACTAGTTGGGAACTGGGAGATGTGAGTAAATCGGAAGAAGGTGCCGTTCAGAATGTTGTTAGTACAGACAAAGACACTACAGAGGAGCTCAAAGTACACAAGAATCACTCAGAAGGAGATCTTATTGGAAACATGAATCAGAGGGTCACTCGTGTTAAGCAGATTGACTTCAGGGAAATGATTCAGTACTCCTATTTCCTCTTGGAGATAGAACCAACCGACATCAGAACAGCATTAACTGATGAATACTGGCTAAGAGCATGTCAGGAAGAGCTCGAACAGTTTCACAGAAACAATGTATAGGATCTAGTCATAAAGCCCACAGGTGCCAATGTTGTGGGAACCAAATGGTCCATCAAAAACAAAATAGATGGTGTTGGCAATGTGACAAGGAACAAAGCCAGACTGGTAGCACAAGGCTACTCACAAGTAGAAGGAATAGACTTCGATGAGACATTTGCCCTAGTAGCCCGCCTAGAATCCATTCAATTACTGCTGGTTGTTGCATGTGTACTGAATTTCAGGCTGTATCAGATGGATGTCAAGAGTGCCTTCCTCAATGGGATGTTACAAGAGGAGGTATATGTGTCACAACCAAAAAGATTTGAAGATCCCAAATATCGAGAGCATGTTTACAAACTCAGGAAAGCACTGTATGGTTTAAAACAGACACCAAAAGCTTGGTATGAAAGACTCACACAGTTTCCGATCAATCTTGGGTTCAACAGAGGATCAGTGGACAAGACTCTTTTCATTCAGAAAGATAGTAGCAGCATTCTGGTAGTATAGGTGTACATAGATTATATTGTGTTTGGAAGCACAAACAAGAAAAACATTGATTGGTTTGTTCATCTGATGACAAAGGAATTTGAAATGAGTATGGTAGGTGAACTGAGCTACTTTCTGGGCTTACAGGTTCAGCAGTCTGATGAGGGGATCTGTGTATCACAAAGTACATACACCAAGAACACCAAGAACCCTACCAAAAGGTTTGATATACAGATAAGTAAGATATCAAAAACTCCCATGAGCACTACTAGTAAGCTGTCACGAGATGGAAAAGGACAGTCAGTGGATTAGAAACAGTACCGAGCTATGATAGGCAGTCTTCTGTATCTCACAGTGAGTCGACCAGACTTGTGTCTCAGTGTGGGTATATGTGCTCGGTACCACGCGAACCCAAAACAGTCCCATTTGGCCACTGTCAAACGAATTATCAAATACATTAGAGGTACATCAGATCATGGGTTGTTCTACACAAAGCAATTCAATCAGAATTTGGCAGGATTATGTGATGTAGACTAGGCAGGAAGTATCGATAACAGGAGGAGCACATCAACAAGTATCAATGACCGGATGAGCACATCAAGTGGGTGTTTCTTGCTTGGCAACAACCTTGTATCTTGGCAGTGTAAGAAACAGGTTTGCGTTAATCTGTCTACTATAGAAGCTGAATATATTGCATTAGGTAGTTGTTGTGCTTAACTCATGTGGATGAAATAAATGCTTGTAGGTTATGGCTTAAACACTAAAACAGTTTTTGTTCATTGTGATAACATGATTGTTATACACATCTCTAAGAATCATGTGCAGCATTCTAGAACTAAGCATATTGACATAAGGCATCAGTTTATCTGTGAGTTAGTTGAGGAGAAACATGCTGAGATCACTCATGTTGCATCAGAGAATCAGCTTGCTTACACATTCTCAAATTTGCAAAAGGCACTTGGTATTTGTGAACATTGAAGTGCTTTGTCTCTAACAGTGTGTGTTTGTGCAGTTTGTCACAGTAGTTGTACTTGTTGTTTTCTTTTGCCTTGGACACAATCTCCACAACACAAAACCTCTTATTGGCAATTCAGCTCAGAGAAAGAAATGCTCTTCATGCGGACTTCAAGATCATTATACAGAGGTATACTTGGTTGGGGTTGTGTTGTTTATATGTATATATCAAAAAAATCGGGTAGTGTATATGGGTAGATTTTATTTCCTAAAAAAACAAAAAAAAATCAAAAAAGAAAAAAAAAGAATCAGAAAGAAAAAAATCAAAAAAAAACAAAAAAAACACCAAGAGGAGGAAATACAAGGGTCTGTAGAGGGGTTGTAGTATACAAAGTATGTACGAATATCTCTGTATATGGTCATCAGGTCTGCATGGTGATGCGTAGACTACTCTGAGCTGATCAGTAAGCGTGAAAGCTACTCAAAATTGAGAAATAGCTACCTTGCTGGGCTGATGAGTTGACGTATTTTTGATCACAAATCTCACAAGTACACTACAGTACCAAATCACTTCACATAGCTGAGATGGCAAGTAAAGATATGTCACATGTGCTTTGTCTTACTTGTAAGAACTAGACCCCTAATATTGACTAAGTATAAATTTGTGATGTTTCTCTGTGCACCTGTATATTCTCTCGTGGGTCACTCATTAGAACTGCTTTCCTTGCTGAAATTGTCAATTGTGCTATTGTTCTATGTGATCTCTGTTCATCTGCTAAAATAGAGCTCTGTGCAGGATAGGTAACTTATTCATTGTAGTTGTGAGGCTTGCCTAGACTTGTATTTCTGATTTGCAAAGATAAGATTATCTTGTGAGAAACTACATGTGTTACTGATGTGTGTTTATGAGTATCTTTGTACAAAATGTATGTATCATGATTGCATGACTCACAAATGCTTCAGTATGTCTAAACAGTTTATCTCTGACTGTGCACTCAAGCAGCGGGAGAACCAATACTTGTTTCATGTTGTGTTTAATTTATGGGGTTTTCTAGATTGGATAAAGTACATAGGCTATGAACTCAATTGTCTTTTGAGCTCTGTTATTATATGTCTGTGTACTCTCTGCTTGTTTGAGCTCTATTTTACAGGGAGCTTGAGTTGACACATTCAGATACAAAGGAGGAGAATGAAGAAACATGTGATCTGATGATGTGGCAAAGTCTGCTCAAAGTGTGATGAGGTGGCGTCTTGTGATTCGCTGGACCAAAAGGCTTGTGCGCAACAGAGGACTTGCACCAAAATAGAAAGACAGGAGTCTGCAGCTAAGGAAAGGAAGAGCTGACCTTACCCAGATGTATTCTGCAGCAGCAAAACAGGTGGGAAGCAGAAGGGTCAACTCTGAAGGGTCTGCATGATGCAGAAAGTGAAGGGTCTGCAGGATGCAGAAAGTGAAGGTTCTGCAGGTTGCAGAAAGTGAAGGCTCTACGACAGGGACATGGTGCAGAGTGTTTTGGAGTGTTTCTCAAGACCAAAGGGAAGCCCTAGATCAGCTGAGACTATTTAAGTAGTGTTCAACACTTCGAGAAGGATTGGACTTCGAGAGAGAGAAAAATTGGAAGTTCCAATATTTGTTGTGTGAGCTAATGAGCTAGTGAGCTCGACAGAAGAGTTCTTGGTGAGTGAAACTGAGGGTGTTACAACAGCTATAAGTCCGTAGTGTTGTGTGAGCTAGTGAGCTCGACAGAGGTGTTCTTGGTGAGGGAAATTAAGAGAGCTGCAACATCTGCAAGGCTGTAGTGTTGTGTGAACTAGGGAGTTCAACAGAGAGTTGCAACAGCTACAAGGTTGTAGTGTTGTGTGAGCTTTGGGTAGTTAGGAATAGGTCAGTGGCAATCCAAGTTGTGGTTGTGTGTAAATCTGAATAAACAAGACTGTACTTTGTTTATATTATTCTTAATACAAAAGTTTGAAGAATCTCTGTGTGTTTTCTCTCCTGTATTAGTGTTTGTTGTACAGACGTCCTCATTTTGTGTCTGTCTTACTATACAATAGTCTTTTTATTGTGGTAGCCTCTGTAGTACACAGAGTGTCTCCATTCTGATACTTTCATGTAATAATCACATTGTTCTCCATGAGACCTCAACACAACATCATTGTCCATTAATCTCTTTCAAATGTAAGTGCTTCCAAATATCAATTTTGTATATAACTTTCTATTTATTCATTCTCTCTAACAATATTAATTTTAGTATTATACATTGACCTCATATATATTTTTAGTCAATAATTGTGTTTCTGACAGTTAATACCAAGGAAAACGAGTCGAAATATACAAGTCAAATTTGGTTACAAACAGCTAGTAATCATTCATAAGACTTGACTATAGGTCATTCTGAATAACATGTAGCCATATAATAACAATAAATGACCAATGAATTTGACAATACATGTAAAAAAGGCTTGAAGACAAATCAAATCTAGCGCTAATTCCTCCGCCACAAGTTGGTTATATATTGCAACTCATTTTCTGTTGTTGTCATATAGTTATTAGTCTTTGACTTCTAAGATAATCACAACCTATTTGCTGTAGTGTACAATTTCAGTCTCTACACAAATCAATTCGAATTTCCCATGTAAAATGTTTATTACTGATTAAAATTTTAAAACAAAGAAAAATAATTTCCCATGGAGCAAAAAGAAGAGAGATTAAGAGATTCTTTTTCCAACACCAATTTTTCAATATTGACCTTAAACTATCATCGGTTTCGATATGATAGTGAATTGACTTTTTTTTAACACGACTAAGTCGAACATGACGAACCAATTTTTTGGAATGGAGAAAATATAGCTTTTTAGAATCAAATTCCGATGAGAATACAACATAAATTATCATTTAACCAATTGACCAAAAATATATCTCCTATGATTTAACTCTACCTTGTTAGACAACTAATTTGAATGATTCATTTCCAAGAAGTGTACATCAACAAATAATTTGAGTTATAAAAGTCAACTGGACAAATATTCCCTACAAAACTATGTAATTTTTGATTTTTTTGACATTTGATAGACTATTAAAAAAAATATAATTCGACTTTATATAAACATGAATATGTCTAAGTATAAATAAAAGAAGGCCCACATTATCCAAAATTCAGTAACGCGCAATGAATATGATCGTGTTGGCAATTTAAGAAGCATAGATTATTCATACTTATTGGTTAAAGTTTGTGTTCGAAGCCACATAAATGGGAGAGCTTGTATAAATGCATGCTTTGCTTCCATTTTATTCAATATAATTAATCATGAAAATATTGAATTAAATAATATTTTTATGTTCGCGCGTTTTTCTATCTAATTAAGCTCCTTAATCACGATAACAATCGAAACCAATTGCATATTTTGTCGGCCAATAATTTCTCATGATGTTTTTTTTTATCGATAATTAATGAAACATAGTTTGTCAGAATCTTAACTATAAATATTATTAAAACAAAAATAAAACAGAGAAACTGAATTTCAGTTTTGACAGTTAAAGAGATTCTACAGAAATGTCTTTAGGAGAATCATATGGTACCTCTCTATGTAATATTATACCTTTGACACTTTGACTAACACTTTGAGTAAAGTGGTTATTGTTTTCATGATGGTATATTTCACTCTTCTATGTTATTTTTATTCTATGGTACAATAATTTTAACCTTTATTACTTTTATGGAATGTGATAGTGGTTCATCTGGTGATTTATGAATGCGAAATTGTCAAGTTTAAGGTTTTCATCATCAATTCCATTATATAAATCTTTTTAAAGTATTTGAAGAAAATTATGTCCTAATTTAACTGTAACTTCTTATTATATAGTTTATTTTTAATCAAATGTGAATTAATACAAACATTTTTTTTCTGTCAATTGGTATTTTTGGAGAAAATGTCGATTTGACACACAACTTATCAAAAAGGTCAAATTAAACACTGAACTCTGACAGCGATTTATTAAACAACAAAATTTTCATTTTGACTTCTAAGTAAAACTTGAACTTATAATTGACTAAGCCAATTGAACCCGACGGAAATTTCAAATCGAAATTGTCTCTCAAATCGAATGTCAAATCAATTTTGGAAGTTCTTCAGTTTTTATCATCCTTTTTAAGAATTCATAATCTTAATTTTATCTTTTCTTTCAAGAATGAGTTCAAATTCGTTGGCTTTGCTGTCTTTAAAACTTCAAATCGACGAATTTGAGCTCATTCTTGAAAAAAAATAGAAAATCAAGCCTAGGAGTTCTTCAAAAGAAAAATAAGAACTGAATCAAACTTTTTAAATTGATTTGACTTTCGATTTGGGAGTTGAGAGTTTATTAGAAGTCAACGAAATCTTTTTTGTTTAATAAATCATTAACAGAGTTCAGTGTTCAATTTGACAATTTTAGTAAATTTTGTGTTAAATCAACATTTTTCCCACTTCACTTATACTATAATCTAATGCTATGGGTAGAAAAGGCTATCTCGCCACGCAAAAGTTTGTGGCTAAATAGCAGCTACAAAAATTCAAAAAAAAAAAAATCCACGAGTAGTTATAATTTTTTTTTGTTGGTTTGAAATGTGAGTACCTATACTTTGAAATCGAACCTCTAAAACCAAATTGTAGAGATGAATAGCTAGCTATACTTTCGTTTTACGTATATGAGCTAAACGATTTAAATACATAAAATCTAAACTAAATGGAACTTTATGGTTGCTTTATGCAGATAGATCTTATTCGACCATACCATATCAGTGCATGGGTCCAATATATATAATATTATAGATTTTTAACTTTCATATTTATGTATATATTTTAGCCGAAACCGTGTGGGTCCATTTTATTTAAAAACATTTTATCCAATGAAAAAAATTCTAGCGACAATTGGTCCGTGAGCCACGAGGTAATGAACCTTTTTGTTGGTCGTCAATATCAACCAGATTCCCAAATTTTCTTAATTTGTTAACATTATAATTTGTCTTAATTTGGTTTATCGTATTTCTTTTTCTATAAGGACCGTAACAAAAGTAGTGCTACGAGTTAAGTTTTAAAAGGAAGAAGATTGTGAAAATGCGAATCTAAATCCACATTGAATATTCTATGTTTTCTAAACGTAGTGTCCAATGAACTGTCAATCGCAGATGAGTCGTTTTCAGGTTTTATGGGTTATGACAATTTTTCTTTTTTCCAAGAAGACTTTATATCAGAAATCGATTTCATTGTTGATTTTGGATTTAGTTTAAATACTATATTCTAAAATTATCAAATGTTTATAAAACTTGAAAATTATACAAACATAATATTGGAAATGATTGTCAAATTTCGTATAAGTTGAGTTGGAAAACTTGAAATATAAAAACAGAGATAATGACAATCAATAATCAAAACGTTGAAGGATAATATTGGATTGGTTAAGATTATAACAGATTCGGTTATATCTAAATGCACGTGAAGATCACGCTACAGATGAGGACGAGTCAATATAAACTCGTGAATGACTAAGTAGAAGGGGCTTTTCATTCTGGTGAGAACACAGAGTTCATCGTCCTCAAAAACAAAGTTTCTCTTCTCTTCTTCTTTTCGAGTTTCGGAGAGAGAAAGCAGAGAGCAATTGGAGTTGATCCTTCAAGGTTTCCATCACGGAATTGGAGGAGAAATCTGCTCAAATTCAGAAGATTGCTTCGACTCTGCAACTAGGACAATCACCTGTTTCATTCTTTCCCTTTCCTCTGTTCTTCATTATCGACGTTAAGTTCTAACAGGTTTGAGCAGATTTTTGTTAAGGAACTGATACAGATATGAAGAATCCTATTGTGCCGGATCTTTCCAAACTTCAGCCGCTCATTGGATCGAATTACCGACGGTGGTCTGAAGAAATCATCTTCTTCTTCCAAGAAGCCGATCTTGACTATGTTCTGATCGATGACTGCTCGTCATCAATGGAAACAAAAACTTCCAAAACAGATAAGGCTTCGACTGATACATCAAAAACGCAAGATTACGGTGTGTCTGCTACAAGGAAGACGAAAAGAGAAGGATATTTCGAAGAGCATAACAGAAGATGCAGAGGTCACATATTAAGAAATTTATCTGAAAAGCTTTTTGATATTTATGTCAAATTCGATTCTGCAAGAGAGATTTGGCAGAGCTTGAAGAAGAAATATGGAGGTAAAGATCAAGGAAAGAAGCAGTATATCACTTCACAGTGGAGTTCTTTTGTAATGAAAGACGACTTGTCCATTCTTGATCAATTACATGAATACAAAGCAATCATCTCTAGAATTCAGTCTGAAGGAATACCTCTGAATGATCAACTTGCCGCATTAGTATTGGTGGATAAACTTCCATCGTCTTGGAATGAATATAGGTCGAAGCTCAAGCACGAAAAGAAGAAAATGAGCCTTGAAAAGTTACTTTCAGATATCATCATTTGAAAATGCTAACAGAATCTATGTAAGCAACACTTCTCAAACTCATACACTTAATCATGATGCAAATCTGGTAGAGAGTTCAGGGAAATCCTCTAAGAACAAGAATAAAGAATTCAAGAAAAAAGAACTAGACTAATCAAACTACAGAGTTTAAGAAGAAATTCAAGTGCTGGAATTGCAACAAACCCGGACATAAAAAGCAGTACTACAAACTTCCGCCAAGATCAAGGGAGAGTTCTAAAGAAAAAGACAAGGGAGAGACATCAAAAAACTTTGTGGTTGTGCTGACTGAAGTTTTCATTGCAACTGATACAGTGGAATGGATCATCGATTCAGGTTCTACCAGGCACATCTGCAATCAAAAGGATAAGTTCAAAACATTGGATGAATCTGGTTCTCATAATGTGTTTTTGGGAGATGCTAGAGCTTTGAACGTTGCAGGTATTGGAGTAGTAGAGCTGAAGATGTCGTCTGGCTGTACACTAACTCTCACTAAGGTTCTGTATGTGCAAGACATGAAAAGAAATCTAATCTCTAGTGCATTACTAATGGCAGCAGGCATTAAGCAAACTATTGAGTCTGGTAAAACTGTATTGACTAAGAATAGCGAGTATATAGGGAAAGCATACTGTAAGGGAAATCTCTTTGTACTAGAAGATGTTAATGAGAAGACTGTGGATGATTCAGCTTACTTGACTTGTGATTTAAACATATGACACGACAAATTGGGCCACCTAAATGTTAAATCAATCAAGAGAACGAGTACAACAAACTTAATCACAGACAAAGTAAATGGTTCCTTCTCTAAGTGTGAAATTTGCTCAGAGGCAAAACACAGTAGAATACCATTTGCTAAGCAGATCTTTAGATCTTCTTGTCTTCACGAATTAATACACTCTGACTTAGTAGACTTCAGGAATACTTGCAGTAGAGGAGGAAGAAAATACTATGTAACATTCATAGATGACTTCTCTAGATTCACTAAAGTATATCTATTGAAGTCTAAAGATGAAACATATGAAGCATTCTTAAAATACAAAGCAGAAGTGGAAAAACAGTTAGGGATAAGTATCAATCGTTTAAGAATAGACAGAGGTGGAGAATATGAGTGTGAAACATTAAAGGATTTCTGTGCAAAAGAAGGTATTATCCACGAGAGAACAGCTCCTTACTCGCCACAGCAGAATGGGATAGCAGAGAGGAAGAATAGAACCTTGAAGAACATGATGAACGCGATGTTAATCAGCTCTGGTTTATCTGACTCGCTATGGGGTGAAGCTATTCTGTCTACGTGCAACATCCTCAACAAAGTGCCTCACAAAAGAATCCCCTCCACTCCTTATGAACTATGGAAAGGTTATAAGCCAAACCTGTCCTTTGTAAGAGTATGGGGATGTCTTGTCAAGGTGGGAATTCCGAGCTTTAAGAGATCAAACGTTGGACCAAAGACACTTGATGCAGTGTTCATAGGATATACAGAGAATAGTGCGGCTTATCGTTGCTTAACATTTGATACAGTCACTAAGATTCTAGGCCATGTGATTGAGTCACGGGATGTAGAATTCTTTGAAAACGTGTTTCCTTTCAAGAAAATGGCAGAGTCAAAGAAATCAACACATTCTGGTGAGAAAGAAATCTGTGTACCAGAAGAAATGGAACTCAGGAAAAGCAAAAGACTGAAGATATCAAAGGACTTTGGAGATGATTTCATAACTAGTTTCGTAGTTGAAGATGCAGAGTTAAGTGAGGAATTTGTCTACACCTTTCTCATAGATGACAATCCAAGCTCATTCACTGAAGCTATGGAATCTTTGGATGCTCTATTCTGGAAGGAGGCTGTGAATGATGAGTATGACTCGATAATGACAAACCATACGTGAGAATTGGTTGATTTACCTACAGGAAGTAAGGCCTTAAAGTGCAAGTGGATCCTCAAGAAGAAACTAAAAGCTGATGAATCAATAGATAAATATAAAGCCAGATTGGTGGTGCAAGGATTTGCACAAAAACAAGGATTAGACTTCTTTGACATGTATGCTCCTGTAACTAAGATAGCCTGCATAAGATTATTAATAGCAGTGGCATCAGCACACAATCTTCTGGTACATCAGATGGACGTAAAAACTGCGTTTCTAAATGGTGATCTAGAGGAAGAAATATATATGTGTCAGCTAGAAGGATTTGTTGCTGTAGGTCAAGAGGAGAAAGTTTGCAGACTTAAGAAATCCCTGTACGGTCTTAAGCAGGCTCCGAAGAAATGGTTTGAAAAATTTAGTTCGACTCTCAAAGAAGATGGTTTCACACCCAATTGTGGTGATGCCTGCATCTTTAGTAAAAGAAAAAATGCAGACTACATAATAATTTGCCTATATGTGGATGACATGATGTTGTTAGGTACCTCATTAGAAATCATCATTGAAACTAAGAAGTTTCTGAGTTTGAAATTCTGTATGAAGGATATGAGTGAGGTGGACGTTATATTAGGCATTAAGGTTGTGAAACTGAACAAGGGATTCTCGTTGAATCAATCACACTACATTGAGAAAATGCTAAAAAGCTTTGGATACTGGAATAAACCTTCTATGAAATCACTTTATGATTCCTCTGTTCATCTAAGGAAAAATGAGGGAAACAGCGTGAATCAGGGTGATTTTGCAAGAATCATAGGAAGTTTAATGTATCTCATGAACTGTACCAGACCTGACATTGGTTATGTTGTGAGTAGACTAAGCAGGTATACGCAGAATCCAAACAAAGAACATTGGATTGCTATAGATAGACTGATGAGATATCTAAGGGGAACCATCAATTACACACTGTGTTATGATGGATCTTCTTGCGTTCTTGAAGCATACTGTGATGCTAACTGGATAACTGACAAAGATGAGGTAAATTCGACAAGCGTGTTCATATTCACAATAGGTGGAGGAGCTGTGTCATGGAAATCCAAGAAGCAGACCTGTATCGCGAGATCTACAATGGAGTCTGAACTTGTGGCTATGGAACTTGCAGATTAAGAAGTTGAGTGGTTAAGGACAGTGTTGTATGATCTCCCGATGTTTGGAAATGATTGTCAATCAATCTCTATGAGATGTGACTCTCAGGCAGCAATTGCTGTGGCCATGAACAAGTTGTTCAATGGTAAGAAAAGGCATATGAGACTGACACAAGGTTATAAGAAGTTTCATAGAAACTGGTGTGTTGTCTCTAGAATTTGTGAGGTCTGGAAGCAACATTGTTGATCCTATGACTAAGCCATTAAGTGGATTCGTGGTACAAAACACAGCTAAGCTAATGGGACTAAAAAAAGCTGAAAATAGCTCAATTTGTGGTTCCTTACCTGCAGATTTACTTGTCTAAATCTCAGGTTCAAAAGGTCAAGACTTGAAATTGAACTACTTTGTGACAGTAGAAAGTTAATCAAGAATAAGAACTTGGTTATGAGACTATCAAAGTCTGATGTAAACGAATCTAGTATTTTGATACTGATTGATAACAAAATTGCTGAATAATTTGAGTCACAGACTCAAATATTATTCCAAGTTGTTTAAACAACATGGAATCAAACAATAAATTTGTCTTAAGTCACGAAACTTAAGGGTTTGATTCCAGTATGTTAAAAGACATCAATGTAGCTGGATCTAAATTTGAAAATCAAGGTGGAGATTGTTCGAAATGATTGTCAAATTTCGTATAAGTTGAGTTGGAAAACTTGAAATATAAAAACAGAGATAATGACAAACAATAATCAAAACGTTGAAGGATAAGATTGGATTGGTTAAGATTATAACAGATTCGGTTATATCTAAATACACGTGATGATCACGCTACAGATGAGGACGAGTCTATATAAACTCGTGAATGACTAAGTAGAAGGGGCTTTTAATTCTGGTGAGAAAACAGAGTTCATCGTCCTCAAAAACAAAGTTTCTCTTCTCTTCTTCTTTTCGAGTTTTAGAGAGAGAAAGCAGAAAACAATTGGAGTTGATCCTTCAAGGTTTCCATCACGGAATTGGAGGAGAAATCCGCTCAAATTCAGAAGATTGCTTTGACTCTGCAACTAGGACAATCACCTGTTTCATTTTTGCCCTTTTCTTTGTTCTTCATTATCGACGTTAAGTTCTAACACATAAATATCAAAAATTGAATGATATATAATATAGAATCCCTAAATTATCAAATAATTCGTAAATGACTAATATATTTTATTAAAGGGAAAATTACTATGATAACCTACTTTAATTTATAAATTACTTAAATAACTTACTTTTTTTAAAATTACTTATATAACCCACTTTTTTTTCTCTATTACTATTAATTACCATTATACCCTTTTACCAAAAAAA
>OVBA01002770.1:162-32012 GCA_900406435.1 Lepidium aucheri
AGTCAAAAAAATTTATATGCAAAATTGTAATGCATCAAAACTTAAGTAAACAGATATAAAAAATAAATTTTGCGTACAACAACGGAGATCACTATAAATTTATTTTTAATATATCAAATATATATATATAAATATAATTGATTAATAAATTTACACATACAAATCAATGAGAAATTAAATAAATAAATAAAACAAATATTATCTAACACGTGCATAGCACGGGACATCATCTAGTAATTAATTAATTAGTTATATAATCTTATGAGAATATAATTGTGTAACAAATATTATGTGATAATATTTCCTAGTAACAATACAACCTATTCCAAAACAAACAATATAACATGGTATTTAAGTTAATGTTATGCTTTTATTATATAAGAGATTTTTTTTTTAAAAGCAGATTTTATTATGGTCAGATTTTTATCTGATCGTTAAAACAGATTTTTTTTTTAATTGAAAAACCAGATTTTATTATAGTCAGATTTTCCCTCAATCGATTGTTAACTAATTATCCTGAAAATTTCAAAATTTCTTCCAAATAAATAAACTCAATCGTTTTCAGTCTCTCTTTTATTGGAATACGACTCATCTCTCTCTCTATGGCTCATACAATGGAAACAAAATCAGTCAAAGTTGATCTTCTTCTAAGATGTAGATATCGAGGAGTTTAGAGCATCTGCATCGGTGAGAAACTCAAATATGTTTTTCATCAATATAATATAATTATTTTTGGAAAAAACTTAATTTGAGAACCCCACCATAATTTTGACCTCCATTGGTGAGAAACTCACTAAGTCTCTAACTAATATAATATTAATAAAATTAAAAATATAAATTTATCATTTATCTATTTTATAAATACACAAATATACTAAATTTTTTATCACTTAATAAACTTTTATATGATTTTAGGATTTAAATACTTTTTAGGTATTTTATTTAGAATTTAAGTAATTTTATTTAATATTATTTTTCCTTTTTATTAATTACTAATGCAATTATATAATCTATAATAATAATAATAATTAAAACAATAACATAACCGAGAGTCATGATAATACAATATCTCTTATAATTAAAAATAAATTACAATACGTAGACTCATAGAAGATAAAATTTAAAACACTACAAAGCATGATAACATATAAAAGCAGATTACATAGAAAACTAATTTAGCTATAATCTTCTCTTGGCCGAAACTTTGCGAGAAATATTCAACCAAATCAACTTTTAATTGTTGGTATATACTACCATCACGAAGTATAAGTCGATTGCTGAGAATGGTGGCTAGATTATTAGGTAAATCAGTCGAGTATATAAAATCCACTTTTGCACTTCAATTTTATTCGACTTGTTGAAATTCCGATACATCATACTGAATGTAATGATCCCAAATTTTTAATATAATTTAATACTATTATTGTAATTAAATTATTTTATTACTATATATAATTTAAACTTAGGCATAATGGATCTTGTTAGATAAATAATTTTATTTTACAATATATGAAAATAGAAAATAGAAATATATAAATGATTTTAATTAGTTTTAAAATTATGAGAAAGAGAAAAAATTATCAATAATTTAAGCCACTTAATAATGGATATTTGTCCCATGAGAGAGAAAATTGAGGGGTTTTCATAGGTTCTCAAATGAGAATGGATTTTCATCCATTTTTCTTAAAAAAATAGTTTTTTATTATTTTTAAATTATTTTAATGGTGAAAACCTTGGGGAGAAACCCCGAAAACGATGATAATGATGTCAAAAATCATAGAACAAAGCCAGAGAATCCTTTTCCTCACGACTCACTCATCATACTGAAATTCCAAAACTTAACCAAACTGCGTATATCGACTTCTCCAGACCAAACTTCATGATCATGTTTTGTCCAAACAAATATCTAATCAGATTTTTGACAAAGGTCAAGGTAAAATACGACATCGAAGTTTGGAGTCTCCTTTCCTCATGATGGTCTTAGTCAAATTGACACAGAAGATGAACAACGATGTGCCTTGTGATTCAAGAGTAATTTGGACAGCAAGAAGAAGAATTGGATTAAACCGATTTGGAATATGGGTAATTGTTCTCATCTGTTTACAAGAGAATCTAATTAGGGTGTCAAATTATGCTTTTTTTTGTGGCTGTAATTATTTTGTTTTATTAAGAGTTTTTTTTTTTTTTTATCTTTGTAGTAGACTTTAAGCTACTAATTAGGGTTTATTGTTTTACATTTCTATCTTTAAGAAAAAAATCAGTCTAGGCGACCTAAGCAAAGGGTTAGACAGGGCCAAGGTAACCTCAATAGCCAACACAAGGGAAAAAGACTCAAGTTATCTGTAATACATTTTCTGAAACTTCTTTAATTTATATTTGTTTAAATGCATCTCAGAAGCAAGTGACATCTAGTCTAGTGGCGGGTGGTAGGTCCAGATCGAATCCCACCATCTACGAAATTTATTATGTAGGAATTTGGCTAATGAGCCAACCTTTGTGTCCTATATTAATATTGCAATTGACAAAAAAAAAAAAAAAAAAACCATCTCAGAAGATGTTAACATGGCTCCCTCTACTCTAAAAACTCGAATTCAAGACAGTGCTCAGCAGTAATATGCTACTTGAGATTGAATCACCTGAACTATCAGAAACAAAGTAGCCTCAACAAAGTCAAATAAGAGTTATGATCAAACAACCAAAACAAGCATTTTCAGGACCAAAGATGGTTTAACAAGATGAATATCCGACAATGGAAAGCAAACCACTATACCATCACAAAGTAAATGAACAAGCTAACAAGACTTTAGTTATACCTATTAGGATTGAAATACTCTTAAAGGCCCAATCTGTTACCGGCCTTGGCTCAATCAGTGAAAATCGCATGCACACAATATTTTGACTTGGGTTTCCAAAACGAATTTCGGTTTGGATTTGGTTAAGCTTTTTGGATTTTCAGTTCTTGTAATGGTATCCAAACACATATCCAGTCTAAAATGGATGGTTTGATTCAGTTTTGGTTTTGTATCTGGTTTAAATTAAGAAAGAAATTTCGGATTTGATTGAGTTTTAGTTTTTGGTATGATTCGGTTTGGTTCGGAAGATTTAAGCAGAATTCAAATCTAAATTCGTTTCTTAGACCAAGTCACCAAACAAGAACTTTTACACCGTCGACTTTGAACTTTCTGAGTCAACACCTAAAGTCAATGATCAGATCGACCATGAGAAACCAATAATTAAGCTTTGGTTATTTTGTTCAGACAATTAAAGAAAGAACGAGAAACCATCGGAAATGGATGTCATCTCATCTCTGTTCGTGGGCTTAGCTCACCTGTTGTGTCAATCAATGAATATAGCAGAGAGAAGAAAATACCAGAACGATCTTAAACAAACCATCACTGATCTTGAAGCAGCCATCGGTGAGTTAAAGGCCTTACGTGATGATCTGAATATACGGATTCAACAAGACGACCTAGAGGGACGAAGCTGCTCAAACCGTGCCAGAGAGTGGCTCACTGCAGTGCAAGCAGCAGAGGCTGAAACAGTCTCGATTGTAGCAAAGTTTAACCGGCTGGAACAGAGGTCAAAAATGCAGAAGAGATGCCTCGGTTGTGCTAATTACAAACTATGCAAGAAGGCTTTAGTGACCTTGAAGAGAATCAGTGAGTTGCGAGACCGCTTTGATGATATAGAAACCCATGGTGGGTCGATTCAAGTGACTTGTAGGGAGATACCGATCAAGCCCGCGGTCGGGATCATTGGGATGATGGAACAGGTTTTGAAGTTTCTTGACGAAGAAAATGAAAGAGGAATCATCGGGGTTTATGGACCTGGTGGAGTTGGAAAGACCACGTTAATGCAAAGCATTAACAATGAGTTGATCACAAAGGGTCATCAATATGACATACTGATATGGGTTACAATGTCTAGAGAATTCAGCGAGTGTAAAATTCAGCAAGCTGTTGGAACAGGGTTGGGTTTATCTTGGGAGGAGAGAGAGACAGGGGAACATAGAGCTTTGAAGATATACAGAGCTTTGAAACAGAAGAGGTTCTTGTTGTTGTTAGATGATGTCTGGGAAAAGATTGACTTGGAGAAAACTGGAGTTCCTCGACCTGACAGGGAAAACAAATGCAAGGTTATTTTCACGACACGGTCTATGGCATTGTGCAGCCATATAGGTGCGGAATACAAGTTGAGAGTCGACTATTTAGGAAAGCAACACGCATGGGAGCTCTTCTGCGATAAAGTTGGGAAAGAAGTGCTGGAGTCATCGTTGATTCGCCGGCATGCTGAGATTATAGTGAGTAAATGTGGAGGATTGCCATTAGCATTGATCACGTTAGGAGAAGTCATGGCTAATAGAGAGACCGAAGAAGAATGGATACACGCAAACGAATTTCTGAACACGTTTCCAGCAGGGATGAAAGGTATGGACTATATGTTTGCCCTTTTAAAACTCAGCTACGACAATCTTGACAGCGATCTGCTTCGAACTTGTTTTTTGTACTGCGCTTTATTCCCGGAAGAGCATTCAATAGAAATCGAACAGCTTGTTGAGTACTGGGTAGGAGAAGGGTTTATCACCAGATCCCATGGCGTAAACATCATTTACACAGGATATTTTCTGCTTGGAGATCTGAAAGCTGCATCTTTGTTAGAAGCCGGGAATCAGAAAACACAAGTGAAGATGCATAATATGATTAGAAGCTTTGCACTGTGGATGGCAACTGAACAAGGGACTTATAAGGAGCTGATACTTGTAAAACCTAGCATGGGACTTACTGAAGCCCCTAAAGCAGAAAACTGGCAACACGCGTTGGTAATTTCATTGTTAGATAACAGAATCCAGACCTTGCCTGAAAAACCAGTCTGCCCAAATTTGACAACACTGATGCTTCAACAGAACAACTCTCTGAAGAAGATTCCAACAGGGTTTTTCGCACATATGCCTCTTCTCAGGGTCCTCGACGTGTCATTCACAAGTATCACTGAAATTCCACTGTCTATTAAGTGTTTGGTGGAGTTGCATCATCTGGCTATGTCAGGAACAAAAATAAGTGTTTTGCCTGTGGAACTTGGGAGTCTCAGAAAGTTAAAGCATCTGGATCTACAAAGAACTCAGTTTCTCCAGACAATCCCACGAGATGCCATATGTTGGCTGAGCAAGCTCGAGGTTCTGAACTTGTACTATAGTTATGCGGCTTGGGACCTGCAGACCTTTGGAGAAGATGAAACAGAAGAACTTGGATTCACCGACTTGAAAAACTTAGAAAACTTAACTTCTCTCGGTATCACTGTTCTTTCACAAGAGACCTTAAATACTCTCTACGAGTTTGGCACCTTGCATAAAAATATACAAAATCTGCACGTTGAAAACTGCAATGGTCTCCTCTACTTCAATCTACCATCACTCAGTAACCATGGTAGAAACCTGAGAAGACTTAGTATAAAAAGTTGTCATGACTTGGAATATCTTGAAACACCCTCAGATGTTGAAGATGGTTGGCTTCCAAGTCTAGAGGTTCTGACGTTACACAGCCTCCATAAATTGAGCAGAGTGTGGGGAAGTTCTGTAAGCCAGGAGTGTCTGCTGAATATCCGTTGCATTAACATCTCACACTGCCACGAGCTGAAGAACATCTCATGGGTTCCACAACTCCCAAAGCTAGAGGTGATTGACCTGTCCCATTGCAAAGAGGTAGAGGAATTGATAAGTGAATGCGAAAGTCCATCCTCTGAAGATTCAGTATTGTTCCCAAGCCTGAAGACTTTGACAATTAGGGATCTCCCAAAGCTAAGCAGCATCCTTCCATTTCGATTTTCTTTCCAAGAACTAGAAAGTTTAGTCATCACAGATTGTCCCAAAGTGCAGAAACTGCCATTCCAGAAAAAGGTCCAGACAAACTTGCCGACAGTTTACTGTGATGAAAAATGGTGGGATGCACTGATAAAGGATCAACCAAATCTAGAGCTTTGTTGTGTACCACGCTTTGTTACAAATTGACATGAGAGCTAAGAGTATCTGCACATATCACCATAATGATTTACATGAAAACAAAGGAATGTTAACTGTTCTGCAATTAAAATATGCTGAGTTTGAGTAAATAACCATAATATCAGATTCAAGGTGTTTCACTGCTGCCTGTAACATGTAAGCTTTATAACACAGAGGTGAGCAAGACACGAGCAGCCACAGGTGTTACCAGATTAATGAGCATATTAAAATTGATACGTGCAGATTATAGGGAAAAAAAAGGTCATGGAGAATGCAAACAAAAAGCAGATAAAATAGGAATCAGATAAAACGTCATAAGAATGACCAGAAGAGACCCAAAACTGCATTCCTCCAATTTGCAAACATTTCAAAACTTCCATTGCCAATAAATCAAACTACAGGTTCATCTTTTTCTTTCCATATTAAATGTCAATACTTGTTTCCATAAATCATTGGCCTTCTTGCACCAAGCATTGAAAACACCACATCATTGATCTTTATAGAATGTAAGGTTTTTTACCAATATTGGCAGGCCGCTAATTATGTAATAAGCAAGACCCCTGGAGTATAAGCTGCTTCCTACATTCTCCAAGTGAACCCTCCTTGTAACCCTTTTAATCACGACAGAAGATACCAGTCTATTATACCTATATGCTAAATTTGATAATAACCAGATAGATGCAGAAAACCCAAATTTATTGTTTAATTTCTCAATTCTCATTCAGAAAGCCAGAAGATGAATTGTCAAATTGTCATCACTCATTTCTTATCATTACAGTAAAATAATGACACTATGAGTCTACGAGCATTATAACTTTTTTAAAAAATCAAATTTCCATGAAAAAATCATTAATGCAAATGTGGAGTACAAAATCGGATGGATATGAAGCTCAGTGCACAAAATCAGAGCCCAATTTCATGTATTCTTGGGTTCATTACTCAAAATTCATCTTTACGAATCTAATCTAAGTAAAGAGAATACGGGAATCAGCTAAATAAGCTAAACTTACCAATTAGATTCGTACATAAACCCCCAAAGACCCGCTCCAATTCTAGTTGCTGAAGAAAAATTATCGAACACAGACAACAGAATAGAGAATAGAAAAGAAAAAAAAATGAGTGAGAGTGATAAGCTTGGTGGTGTGCCATTAGCTTTTGTTCGTAATAGACAGAGATGAAGCAGATGATGATGATGAACAGTGGCTTAAGAGTTAAAGACGATGAAGCAGGAGACTCTTTAATAAACAGAGTTTTCGCTAGAAACAGGAGACTCTTTGATAAAGAGAAGGTTCGCTAAAAAGACTCTTTGCTAAAGAGAGGGTCCATCTAGCAAAAATTAACTTAATATAGCTGTCTTTTAACCACAGATAATAAATGAACAACAATAAACGAACGTTACAGAGTCAAAGCAAAAAAGGAAATTCAACAAACAATAACGAACGTTGTAGATACTTAACGAAAAATGGGAAATTGGAAAAATAGAAATGTAGAAAAATGGAAATCTTTGTTATTGTACGCGTTTTTAACAATTATATAATAATCAAACCATTCACTCTCAATTCAACAAATTTCTTTGTTTCACTCAAATTTTTCTTTCTCACTCACTCACTCATTCATTCGAATCTCTTACGACTCATTATCCTCTCTTTCTCGTTCTGATTTTTTTTGTTCAGTTTACTCTCTGAAGAATGGAAACAGTCATGGAAACTAAAGCGTTGAAACTCAATCTTCAAGTAGATGTTTGGCCTAAAGCTTCATCATCATCAAACTTCTTAAGCTCTGTAGTCATCAGTATAAACAGAGAAATCGAAGAGATTATGAAAGACGAAAACCAGAACAACCTTACAAGTCTTGGAACTTACTCAGATCCTAGTTCTCCTACTGATTCACTTACCTTACTGAAATTTCAAAGCTTTGAACCAGACTATGTGTATCAAATTCTCCAAGACAAACTTCACGATCATTTTTTGTCTCAACACATGTGTAATCAGATCGTTGACAAAGCCCAAAAGCAAAGAAGAAAAAGTCAAAGTTTTGATATTCCTTTATCAGTTGAAGTCTCTGTCAAATTGATACAAAAGGTAGAATTCGTCGTGCGTTGTTATACTTCTCCAACATCGACGATAGATTTGGAGAAAGAATCAGAGACATGTTCAATCTGTTTTGAGAATCTTTTGGTGTCTGAATCAGAGAAAAGACCAATCTGCCAAATGCCTAACTGTTCTCATCTGTTTCATGAAGATTGTGTCGTTGTATGGTTGAATCGACTCAATAATGACTCTTGCCCTCTCTGTCGTCAATTTGTTAATGAACAACAAGGGTGAAACATAGTCTTTTAGTTTAATTACGGTTTCAAGTTTATGTTTTTCTTATTTTCTGTGGGTCTAGTGGTTTTTGTTAATCTAGGGCTTTTTTAGTTGATCTTTGTCGTAGACTTGAAGTTACTAATTAGGGCTTATTGTTTTATGTATCCATCTCTCGATACCAATTATGTAATTCAGATTCTCATGACTTAAATTCAGATCACGTATTCATTTCAATACATGTTTGTTTGGATTACAGGTTAAACCGATTTGTAAAATTTCTAATTGTTCACATCTTTTTTCATGAAAGTTTCTCTGTCACAAGCTTGTTACAGAGAACCAGAGTGAAGGCAGAGTCTAATGAACGTACTGAACGAAACACTTTTGGCTTACAAATATGAAACAGTCGCATACTAGAGTCAAGCAAGACACAGCCAAAGCTTTCAGAATTGCACTAGATGACTATTAGATAGACCAAATCTCGACATGTTTGAACGTGATACTGGTCTACTGTTGAGTACAAGAAATCAATTGCTTACAGAAGTTGTTAATGCTATGCCAAGCGGATGAACTAATCCTCTAAGCTCTGAAAACTATGAAAGTTCTCTGGAAACCCCAAAAGCTCTTTATGAGTTCGACAGCTTGCATAAACATATATGGAATTTGCATGCTGAAAACTGCAATGGGCTCCTATATTTCAATCTCCCATCACTCGCTAATCATGGTAATGAAACCTGAGAAGACTTAGTGTTAAAAGTTGTCATGACTTGGAATATCTTGAAAATGATTGGCTTCCAAGTCTAGAGGTTCTGACGTTACACGGCCTCCATAAATTAAGCAGAGTGAGAAATATTGTAAGCCAGGAGTATCTGCAGAATATCCGTTGCATTAACATTTTACACTGCCACAAGCTGAAGAACATTTCATGGGTTTTACAACTCCCAAAGCTAGAGGTGATTGACCTGACCCGTTGCAAAGAGGTAGAGGAATTGACAAATGAATGCGAAAGTCCATCCACTAAAGATTCAGTACTGTTCCCAAGCCTGAAGACTTTGACAATTAGGGATCTCCCAAAACTAAGCAGCATCCTTCCATATCGATTTTCTTTCCAAGAACTAGAAAGTTAAGTCATCACAGATTGTCCGAAAGTAAAGGAACTGCCATTCCAGAAAAAGGTCCAGACGAAATTTCCAACAGTTTACTGTGATGAGAAATGGTGTGATGCACTGATAAAGGATCAACCGAATATAGAGATTTTTTGCTTACCACGCTTTGTTCCAAATTGATATATGAGCTAGAAGTATCTGCACATATCACCATCTTTCAATTATTTACATGAAAACAAAGGGAAATTAACTATTCTGCAATTAAATTATGTTAAGAGCTTGAGTAAATTACCATCATATCAGCTTCAAGGCGGTTAACTGCTGGCTGTGACATGTCAGTTTTAGATTATGAGCATAGTAAAAATTGTTATGTGCACATTACAGCCAAAAACAGTCATGGTGATTGCAAAAAAAAGCATATAAAATGGGAATCAGATGAAATGACATAAGAATGACTAGAAGAAACCTGACAACTGCATTCCTCCAATTTGCAAACAATACAAACGCACATTTCCAATAAATCAAGAAGGGAGTTGGGGAAGGGTTTAGAAGAAAGAACAAACAAGTGTTGACATTAAATATGAAAAGAAAAATCTGCACCTCTAGCTTGCTGATTCAAGTTGAGCATGAAGTAAATACATGAGCTTATAAGAGCACCAGCCCAAGTTTTGATGGCTTCAGGGACTTCTTAAACGATAGTTGTAGAGATAATAGTGAAAAAGCCCATCTCGTGGACCAAAAATTCAACTCTTTCAGGAAACTCTCATTGCGCAAGACATCAAATGCACTGAATACATCAAAATCCTTTTGTTTGGTGACTATTATTAGAACATCATTCATCAGCTGAAGAAACCTGGTGGTCTGGCCAAATTTTTGTATGAATGCTTTTGGTCGTCAGGTTCTCTACAAGACAAGTGTTCAAAACATCCTCCCTTGGGAGAAGCCAGGTCTCACGTCATTCTCATCAAAGTCTGTTGCAACAAGAAAGTGACTAAGATAACTCCTGAGCAACGGTGTAATCACAAGGTTCCATTTTCCTGAATCCAGTACTACCTCTACCTGGTACATCTAGTAACTTCTACAGTTCATGGTTTCGCTCATTAGCATTCTTGCACCACACTGATAATCTAATATCATTGATCTTATTAGGGGTTCTGTGCAAACATTGGCATGTCATAAATGGTGTCAGAAGCAAGATCCCTGGAGTATAATTTGCTCGCAACATTCTCCAAGTGAACCCTCCTTGTAACCCTGTCAATCATGAAAGATAAAAGTCTCTTATACCTGAGTTTCTTGTGAACGCATACGAATGATCTCTGCCATCTTCATAATCTTGTCACGCACCCTGATTCTAGCTGGTACACTGTTAATGAAAACAACAAGTTTCAGTGAAATCTTGTAGAGGACTCCTTTATGCCAACTTTGATAGTAACCAGGTGGATGCAGAAAAACAAATTTATCGTTTGATCTCATTCACAAAGCCAGAAGATAAATTTTCTTCACTCATTTCCGATCATGACAGTAAAATGATGATCACTATGACCATCAAAACTTAGAAGATCAAATTTCCAGGAAAAATCATCAATACAAAAGTCAGAGTACAAAATCTGATCGATATGAAGCTCAGAGCACAAAATCAAAGCCAAATATCATGTATTCTTTGGGTCGACTACTCAAAAATCATTTTTACGCATCTAATCTAAGAAAAGAGAATACAGGAATCAGCAAAATAAGCCTAAAACTCACCAATTATACTCTTACAGAAACCCCAAAGACCCGCTCCAATTCTAGTTCCTGAAGAAAAATCATCGAACACAGATTCATCAGCTTTTTGTTCGTAATAGACAGAGATCAAGCAGGGATGATGATTAACAGTGGCTAAAGATACTGAAGCAAAGAGAGGATTCGTTAGAAACAGGAGACTGTTTGGTAAAGAGAGGGTTCGCTGTAAACGGGAAACTCTCCGGTTGAAGAGAGGGTTCACTAGTAATAGAATACTCTTCGCGAAAGAGAGGTTTCGGTGGAAACGAAGAGACTCTATGGCACAATTAATAAATGAACCAATAAAGGAACGTAAAAGAGTTCAAAGGAAAATGGAAATGCAACAGACAAAAACGAACGTTGAAGATATATAAAAATGGAAAACTAGAGAAGTAGAAAAATGGAAAAAGAGAACAATGGAAATCTTCGTATTTTAAGCGTTTTAACAATTATATAAATGATGGGACCTTCAATAGAAATTGAGTGAAGCAGGTCCTTCAAGATCCATTCCCTTTAAATCTAAGAAATGCTTGTTGATGGATTCACCGTCTTCAAAATTTCACACTGTGAATCCTAATTCGTCTAATGTAGCTTTGTCCACGCCGGAGAAACCAGCGGAGAATATACTTACTAGATGTAGAAACCGATCGGTTGCTTTATCTGTGAAAGAGATTCGTCAGGCTGCTAGATCTCGTCGCAAATATGAAGATTTGACGGTCAAAGTTTCATCCGCCAATAGGAAGCTCCTTTTTTCTCTCCATGCAGAGAAAGATAAACTTCCAGAGAAGTACGAGATTGTGGGAAACTTCTTTGATGCATTGGATAGTTCGATCGTATTATCGAAACTGCGAGGTTCTAAGCCGACATTTTTCAAAATCACCGGGAAAATTGAACATTTAACTGAGAGGAGGTTTTTCTATTGTCACTTGACTCAACTAAAGCATATATTGCCTGAAGCAATGGAGATTAAGCGAGTGTTGATACATGATGAGAGAACTTGTTGCATGAAACCAAACCTTCATATTACACTTAACCCTAATGCAGTGGAATACAATGACAAGTCGAGTAAGAAAATTTCACTCCGGAAAGTGTTTAGGGCAAGACTTGCAGACTTTGTTAAGGCTCACCCTCAAGGTGATGAAGTTCCAGAGGATCCACACTTCCACAACTATACAGTACAAGTAAACCAAATGAAGATTCAATTCCAATTTTGTCTGATGTCAACATCGTGGCTACTCCAATCAAACCTTCGTCAACACCAGTTATTGTTACTGTGACTCCACCTGAATCACTGATGGCTCGTAAACAGAAAAGAAGCAACGATTATGTTTCTACTGACCCACCGGCTAAGCATGTGAGACGCTCCTTGTCTCTGAATTCTGATTCTTCTCGTGATGATGAAATCCTAAGCATACTTCCTGCCAGTCGATTAGGAAGAAGAGCTTGTTCACAAGACAATGCTATTACCGACACAAAAGATGTTGAAGAACAGCTTGTCTTAATGCAAGAGCTTGTTCCAGAATGGATGTCTGAGAAAAAATCATCAAGTGGAGATTTACTAGTATGCATAAACAAATTGTCATCTCCACAAACAATTCGATCTTGTCTACGACAAGTATACAAGGAAGAGATAGCTACTACACCGCTTTCTTGAGTTCTAAGTTTGGAAATGAGTGAAGGGTGAATACAACAATTATGAGTGTTGGAAAAGTCTAATTAGGGTTTCAAGTCTGATTTTTGTTAATCTAGGGTTTTGTAGTTGATCTTTGTCGTAGACTTGAAGTTACTTATGAGGATTTATTGTTTTATGTATCCATCTCTCGATACCAATTATATATGTAATTCAGATTCTCATGACTTGAAATTCACATTACGTATTTATTTCAATACTAGTTTGTTTCTTTTAAGCAACATTCGTCTCTGTTTTAGAAAGCTACACAAATCTTGTTGTATATTAAACGAAACAGAATTTCGTTTTGCTCCATAGACAACAGAATCATCAACATGTGCGATCTGTCTGAAGGATAGAGTTTGGATTACAGGTTAAAAACTTAAAACCAATCTGTAAAATTCTTAATTGTTCACATCTGATTCATGAAGGTTTCTCCGTCACAAAGCTAGTTACAGACAACTAGAGAGGCACCGTACCGTGCTTAGACTATTTAGGGCCTAGGGCGAATAAAAAAGGTTTGGCCTTCGATATAAAAAATTATTTCAAATGCACATATATTAGTGTTAATGAAATAAAAATTCTAATACATAACTTTTTTCTAAAAAACGTTTTCATCAAATCTATTAAATTGAGTTGTTGAACCAATTCACTGTAGTTTCAATGAATCAAAAATAGGAAATCAACAATTATAACCAAATGATTTTCTTTATTAGTTTAGGAAACTCAATGCAAAACCTGAACTCTCAATCTTAATTTCACAAGTTATGCTACAACATAGACATCTCCTTATATAAATTAGATAAGTTCTTATTACAATTAGCAAAAACTATATGTGCTTATATAAATTATATAAGTTCCTATTACAATTAGATAAGCTTACTTCAACATTCACTTTACAAAAATTTGCATTATGTGCTGATGCTGGGTTCAAATCAAGGTTTGTCACACGTATCTAGAATTGTAGGTCCATGGATTCTTTGGAATCTACTGAAGAATAGCAATAACCTTCTAACTGAAGGAAGTAACTATCTACTATCTGACAGCCTATCTAAATGCCAAGAAGATGCTGAAGCTTGGTCATTGGCTCAAGAAGAAGAGGACGTAAGCTCAATGACATCATCCCCAAGACCGAGCACCAAAAGCAGATCATGGAGACCACTTCATAAACCTTGACTCAAGTGTAATATTGGGACAACTTGGAATAAAAATCTCCAGAGTGGAGGAGCATTATGGGTGTTGAGAAACTCAGAAGGGAAGATTTTACTTTACAGTCGGAGATCTTTCATGGGTATAGACTCGGACCTTGATGCTCAAATGCTCATTTTCAGAGCTAACGATGGGCTGTGGAAAGTATGTCCACCCTGCGGTTGATCACATGATTCTCTTTGGTGCAGTAACTCGTCCCAAGGGTTGGCCATCTTATTTGGCATATTCATCTCCTCTTATTTCTGGCCTTCAATTGTCTTATGGCAATTCTGTTTGAACCTTAAGCAGAACCGTGCCAACATTATTGACTACCATAAGAGAGACAAAATAAGATGCCCCAATTAAAGAAAATAAAAAACCTCATATAACAAAATATTTAGAGAACAAAGTAGTAGTTCTAAAACATAATTTTTCTTCCTCTTTTCTCAACAAAACTGTTAATAAAACTTTCAAAATTAATGTTTCTAACTAATTCTCTTTCAATAGATAAGATAGCCAAGTCACTCAATCTTTCTTGTGACATACTCGAACGAAGATAAGATTTGATCAGCTTCAGTCTCGAAGAACTTCTTTCAGCAGATGCAACCGAAACTAGAATTTTTAATATTATTCGATAAGCGATCCATGAGTTTTGGATAAAAATCTTCTACTCTTTTCAAAAAGTCCAAGACTTCCATTGGTATTTTAGCTTCTTTTGGTAAAGCTTCTCTTAGAGTTTTAAGCTCAAAGAAACGATCATTATCAACAATATTTGAATGTTTTCCATGGGTCAAAGATTCCTCAAGATTGACACAAGAAGCCATCAAACTCTCATCACATGCAATTTTTTCATACCATTGACATTGTTCAAATCTTGTATGTAATGAGTAAAGTGCTTGATCCATGATTTGATTGAAGTAGTCAATCCTGAAATTCTCCCCGAGTGATAATGTCATATTTCCTTTGGCGTTCTCTGAATCTTCACCATAATGTTTTTCCTCCTAATGATTCGCTTTGCTTATTTGAAAAACACAACCTCAATCTCCATGGCATTTGCAACTTTTTTAGCTTTAGCTTTAGCTTTCGCTTTTTCAAAACTAAAATCTCTATATTTTTGAAAATAAGAAATGAACCCATTTAGTGGAGAAATAGCCACATCAATGTCCATATTTTCAGCCTGAAAACTTTTACTCACAATGTTAACAACCGATAAAAGATCATACCAAATAACCATGGAAACCAAGAACTCAAAATTTCCAATTCCATGTGTTTCACTTGTTCCAAGACATTAAGCGTCGTTCTGTTCTTTAGGATCATCACTATTTTCAGCAATGTACACTAACACGTCCATGATCTTAGGAGCCTGGAATCATATAGCTTTAATACTATCCACATGGCTTTCCCAACGAGTATGTGATAAAGGCTTAAGTGTTAGGCCATCCAAAAAATCTTCAAATATCTTCCACCACTTATTTGAAGATGAAAGAAGCAATACATATGTTGAATAATCCGAAAAAATGAGATTGCCTTTAATGAAATGGTCACCATATCACAAAGTGCAAGATTCAAGCTGTGACAACTACATGGTGTATAAAAGGCTCTGAGATTATCTCAAGAAATCTCTTTTATACTCCTTTATGTTTTCCTTCATATTGGAGCCATTATCGTAACCCTGCCCTCTTACATCTTCTATTTTCAAATCAAAAGCATCCAACACTTCTTGAAGCTCACGAAATAGTCCTTCTCCTATTGTATCGTTAACCTTCAAGAATGTTAAAAAAATTATTTGATCTTCATTGAAGAGCTAGAAGCATCCACACACCGAATTATAACAGACATTTGTTCATGATGACTAATAGGAGCGCAGTCAAGAATCACAGAGAAGTATTTTGCACCTTGAATCTTCTCTAAAGGGACTTTCGATCAAAGAATATATGATTCAACCTCCTTGAACTTAGCAAGACTTTTGCTAAGTATTCTCATTTATGCTCTTATTCTTTTCTTGTTTTAGCTTTATTTGTATATGCCCAAATTTTATGATCCACAACCGATTAGAGGTTTGTTTCATGTCCGTTTTAAGGATCTACAAACATGAAAGGGTTGTTTCATGTCCTTTTCTCCACTCTCTAAATAAGACACCAAAATATATGGGTTTACGCATATTTCCCGTTCACTTGAGGTATCATCGAATGAGCACAATTGAAAGAATGGTTCATCACTTGGTTTGTCAAGCTAAGCTCAAGGAAGGAAATTGTTCAATGCATCTCAAGGCCCTCAATCAGCAGTTTAAGTTCAAATAAAGGAATCAATTCAAGTTCTTTCAAGACAAAACACAAACATAGAAATTTTGGGTGAATGATCTATCAACTTTCTAAAGGGAATAACTTTGACTCAAAGAACTTACAATGGTCACAGACATCAAGCTAAAAAGATTGTTCACCTCAAGCAAGAAAATTCCCAAAACTGAAATATAAAAACAATGATGCAATCCTAAATGTCCATCTTAAACAAAATTCTCATGCAGCTAGGTTCTTGTTTTTGTGTGTTTTGAACTTTTTTCATGCAAAGTGCAATGTCTAATATGTACATGCAAGAGCATGAGCTAAAGAGCTTCTCGTATCTTGATATCACAGAGTTTTTACCCTATATCTCTACTGCAAGTACACAGCAATTCGAGTAGCAATCTAGGGATCGTATCCATAAGGACCAAGTTCTCACACTATCAATTCTAAAACTAAACTAGAGCTAAGATGAATAGAAAATAGTTATCAAACTGAACTCAAACAAAATTAACGATAAACAATCAATAAACTAAAACACCAAGCTTAGGAAGTTCATCGAGAAATCAGGGAATTCGAACTAGGAAGCTATTCACAGAATATTCATTTAATAATCTCGACTCAGACATTAAATCATAACCATTCCACTATCGTGGTATCAATATCTATATCTAGTAACCTAGCAACCCTAACTGTCGTTGGTACTAGGAGACTAATACGCATTACTGAATGATTATGATAAGTCCACAATCAACCTTAAAATCATCTATCCCGGTTAAGGATTGATTACTCACCTAAAGAGGATTTAATTCCTAACAAGCTTTTGGAATGTTAAGTAATCTCGGATCATAGGTTAGTTAGCTACTTTAACCTAAGCATTAAAATTATCAATAGGTGGAGAACACATCAAGCAATACCTATGTGTTCCTAATTCATTTATTCTCTAAATTCCTAGAAAATCCTAAACTTGATTCTGGAACTACTCAGACATGGTGAAGAAGAACATATTGAAAGACATAATAGAAAGCATAAAAGTAATTGGAATTGAAATAAAAGGGTTTAGAAATCTTCTCCAATTGTATAGGGATCAAAAATCCTTTCCCAAAAACTCAATTACAATTTCTGATCACGTAACAATGATGTCTCTCTCAAAAATAATGAAAATCGGTCCTTTTATAGGTCCTCAAAATCGCAGGTGTAAAATAGGAAGAATTAGGTTTTATCTCTTGCAGCTTCGAGAATCGATCGATCAAGGTGGCATGTTCGATCTTCCAAAGGTCTTGGTCGATCAACGGATTGAGCGCAGCTATCAATAGGGTAATTGATCGATCGATCATGAAGTGTAGGTCGATCAACAGATCGAGCGCAGCTCTTGCTGAGGATGATGATCGATCAGTCAAGAGATAGAAGTCGATCAGTAGATCGAGCGAAAATTCCCACTTAGGATGGTTGATTGATCGATCAAGATGTTGATGGCTCGATCGCCGCTCTACTGCTGAAATTCCAAAAACTGCTTTGATTCATCCTTAACCAAGCTTTACGGGTATAATCAAAATTTAATCTGTTTTCTACCTGAAAAGACTCTAAAATACAAACAAACATTCTAAAAACATGCAAATTAATGAGCTCAAAACCGATAAAAATGAGATATATCAATTCCCCCAGACTTAGCTTCTTGCTTGTCCTCAAGCAAAGAAAGAAAAGACCAACAGAAAGATTCCACTCAAAAGAACTCATTCGTCATCAGAACATTGCATATCAATTCCATAGTAAACCACACAACACTTACCTGTCAGAATCGAGACCACCTTGTACTTTCTCCTGACTTTGACAACTACCCGAGATGAACTCCACAATCCAAGTAAGTGATCTGAATTCACCATACCGACTTCCTAAAGCGTCTAATTACATTCTCATCATTGGAACATCGATCAAAGGACACATGCGTTTCTCTTTTCAATCTCAAGAACCTTTTTATATGATTCCTTTTCTCTCATTTCATTATTTTGCAGCCGATTTTTCCCTACTTTTCTAGGTTATCATTTTATTTTTTTATCGGCTGGTTTCTTTGGTAACTCAAAGGATGTAGGCAAGAGTAGCTTCATCAGAGATCTCCTCAGTAAGCTAGAAGTATTCATGTAATCAGTACCATCATTGAAGTTAATCTCAGGTTACCATGATTACATAAACACAAGCAACATCATTGGAGAACTTTTACCCTTAGCTCACCACATGCATGACTTTGTCAACTAGTTACTTCAGATTAAACACAAACACCGTGAAATGATTAAGAGAGGGAAACTATACTCACACAGGAAAATTAGTCATTGCACTGAAAAGAGAACCCGATCCTAAGTATACCAGCTCCATTGACAAGAAGATTAAGCCAAATTAAGGGTGAAGCCAGCATGAGATCCTTCGAATACCCACATGGATATGGGTGGTACTGAGATAGTGTCAAGCCTATTGGTTTTCCAATAGTCGATCAATTTCTGACAAATACACATTGATGGTACTTAGTTCATGATATGCAAATCCTCAAAAATCATAGTTCCAAACAATCAATTTTCGAACTCAAAAAGACAGCAAGTAAACAGAAATGCATTAGTAACAAAGATCATCCTCCCTCAGACTTATTTTGCACCGTCTCGATGTGAGAACACGAGTGAGAAAGAAAAACTCGCACAAGAGCAACAAAAATCAGGAAGACCAAAGAAAGGGAAAGAAACTGATGAACCTGGTACATAAGATTGATCGATCTCTGCAGAGAGCAATTGATCAAGGGTTTCTCGACCAGTAGATCAACCCAAGATTGATCAACAGAACAAGCGCATTAAGTTTGGTGTATCTGATTGATCGATCCAATTAGCACGGTCGGTCAATGAATCGTGCGCGAGTCAGATGGTCTAGTGGATCGATCGATCTGTATCCACTAGATCGATTAATAGATTACACGCACATCCTTGTTATATTCTTGATCAATCGAGCGTATGGTTAATCGATCGATCACATCCTTTTTCCTGAAACAAAAGAAAACAATAACAGCAAAAACATGAATGAAAAGAATGCAAAATGGGTTGCCTCCCACCTAACACTTGTTTAGAGTCATTATCTTGACTTTGAAGGCCCTTAGTTTAGTGGAACATTAGTCAAGGGGATATATTTCTCCTTGCCTATTTCCACATCGGCAAAGTATGGCTTCAAACGTTGGCCATTCACTAAAAATTCACCTCTCTTGCCATCAAACAACACTACAGCTCCATAAAGCCGCATTTCCTTGATGGTGAAAGGTCCTAACCACCATGACCTAAACTTTACAGGGAAAAATTTCAAACAAGAATTAAACAAAAGAACCAAATCATTAGCAGCAAAACTTCAAAGAAGGATACGCTTATCATGTGCTGCCTTTGTTCTCTCCTTGTAGATCCTCAAGTTGTTATAAGCCAAATGCCTTATCTCCTCTAACTCATGTAGCTGTAAGGTTCTTCGTTGAGCAGTTGACTTGATGTCGTAATTCGAATGCTCTATAGCCCAGTTGGCCTTGTACTCGAGTTCAACTAGAAGGTGACAAAACTCCCCATAGACTAGATGGAATGGGGTTGTACACAAAGGAGTCTTGTAAGCTTTCCTATATGTCCAAAGAGCCTCGTCAAGTTTAGTAGACTAATCCTTCCTCGTTGAACCAACAGTCTTTTGAAGAATGCTCTTTATCTCTCGGTTTGAAATTTTGACCTGTTCGCTTGTCTGTGGATGATAAGGTGTAGCCACCTTGTGATAAACTCCATACTTCTTTAGAAGACCATTGAATGTCTTGTTGATGAAGTGAGAACCACCATCACTAATAACAACCTGTGGGACGCCTAACCTAGTGAAAATAATATGCTTGAAAATCTTCAACACAACCTTAGCATCATTTGTTAGGCTGGCCAGTGATTCTACCCGTTTGGAGACATAATGAACAGCTACAAGGATGCCCTAATTCCCAGAAGAACTCGGAAATGGTCCCATAAAATTAACTCCCCAGACATCAAAAACTTCAACTTCTAGAATAAAGTTTTGAGGCATCTCATTCCCCTTACTAATATTCCATTCTCAATGCCTTACTTGTCTTGAATCTCAAGATCAAATTCTTGAAGGAGGAGAACCCATCAAAGTAGTCTCAGTTTTGCATCCTTCTTGGAGAGAAGATACTTCAATGCTGTGTGATCCGTGTGTACTATCACCTTAGAACCAACCAGATATGACCTAAACTTTTTGAATGCAAAAATAATAGCTAACAATTCCTTCTCTGTAGTAGCATACTTCATTTGAGCATCATCCAAAGTTCGGATAGCATAATAGATCACATGCAGTTTCTTATCCTTTCTCTGTCCCTTAATAGCCCCAACTACATAATCACTTGCATCACACACAATCTCAAATGGCAAGTCTCAATCTAGTGGTTGCACAATCGGTGCACTCGATAAATCTCCCTTCAAGGTGAGAAAAGCTTATTCACACTCCTTAGTGAAGTCAAACTTGACATCCTTTCACAACAGTTGTGTCAAAGGTCTGTCCAGCTTTGAAAAATCCTTAATGAACCTTCTATAAAAACCTACATGACCAAGAAAACTCCTTACTTCCTTCACAGTGGTTGGCAATTTTAGACTAGTCATGATCTTGATCTTGGCTTTATCGACCTCTATGCCATTCCCAGATATCTTGTGTCCAAGAACTGTCCCATCTCTAACCATGAAGTGGCACTTCTCCCAATTCAGCACAAGGTGTTTCTCCTCACACCGTTGAAGTCCCCTGCAAAGATTAGAAAGACAAACAGCAAAAGAAGAACCATAGATCAAAAAATCATCCATAAAGACTTCCATGATATCTTAAATCATGTTAGTAAAATGGACATCATGCATCTCTGAAAATTCGCAGGGGCATTACACAATCCAAATGGCATTCTGCGATAAGCAAAAGTGCTGTAAGGACGTGTGAATGTGGTCTTCTCCTGATCATCTGGATGAATGGGAATCTGAAAAAAACGTGAACAACCATCTAAAAAGTAGTAGTAAGAATGATTAGCCAATCTCTAAAGCATTTGATCTACAAAAGGCATTGGAAAGTGATCCTTTCTAGTTGAAGAATTTAAATTCATGAAATCGATACACATCCTATGTCCTGTAACAGTTCTAGTAGGTATCAACTCATTGTTCTCATTCTTTACTACAGTTACACCCCCTTCTTAGATACAACATGAACATGGCTAACCCAATTACTATCAGATATAGAGAATATAATTCCTGCTTCTAACAGTAGCATGATCTCTTTCTTAACAACATCCTTAAGGTTAGGATTCAAACGCCTTTGGTTCTCTATCAAGGTCTTAGACTCATCTATCAAATGTATCCTATGCATACACAGCTCAGGAAAGATTCCAGGGATATCATCAAGTGAATAGCCTATTGCTCTACGATACTTACGAAGTTTGCATAAAAGTAAAGCAGTTTCATCATTATTCAACTTAGCATTGATAATCCCAGGGTAAGTTGAGTTAGGTCCTAGAAATGCGTACCTTAGCCTTGTAGGAAGTGTTTTAAGCTCGATCTTGGGAGCTTTGAGTTCGCTCCAAGGGTTGTCTAGAGATGATAATATCGATGGCTTAGGTGTATCTAAAGCTAAGTAAGAAACCATCTGCTCAATTATCTTGCTTGAGTCCAACATCTTAGCATAACATTTTGCCTCCTCACTGAGAAATTTAAATTCTGATTGTCCTTGTGAGCACTATATCGAGAGGATCCTCAGAAAGAAACTCATCAGTTACTTTGTCTGTAATCTCCTCAAAAACATCAACCATAAATGTCATTCCATTCAGCATAGGTTTCTTCAGCATCTTAACCATCTCAAATCTCATAACCATATCGCCCAAATGGAGGTCAATTCTCCCATTCTTCACATCAATCATAGCTCCCACAGTTCTAAGAAACGATCTCCCAAAAATCAAAGGATCTTTGGGTTCTTCATCGAGTTTAAGAACCACAAAGTCCGTTGGCACAAGCTCATTTCCAATCTTGATATGCAAATCTTCGAGAATACTGACTGGAAATTTTACCGAACAGTCAGCAAAGATCAGGGAAATCCTAGTCTTCTTGAAGTCTATAAAACCAAGGCGTAGTGCAACTGAATATGGCATCAGATTGACGCTTGAATCAAGCTCACAGAGAGAACGAGCAAACACTAGGGAATCAATCTCAATCCAGAGCACAAAACGTCCAGGATCCTCTTCTTTTTTCGGTAGCTTGTTCTGAAGCACATCCCTGCAGTCTTGAGTAATCATCATGACCCTTTCCTCTCCTGTAAATTTTTTTGTCACCAGACCCTTAACATAGCTCTTAAGAGAGGGTATCATCTGCAATGCATCAACCAAAACGGTAATCTAACATTCAAATCGGCAAGCATTTTCTTGCACTTAGCAACTTCCAAATCTTTTCGGGATTTCTTTGGTGGAATAGGGTATGGAGGCTTTGGTACATATGATCTCTTTAAAACAGTAGCTGAACTCTGACTCGGAACAACTGGGTCTTGCTGAGTCTGATTCGGTGTAGATCCTTGTTCAACATCGTTTATCAATCGATCTCCCATGGGATCGATCGATCACTGTCCCTGCAGAGATAAATCTTCATTCCTTACCTTTTCTCCTTCGTCATCTTCAATGTCTATCACCACATCCTTCCCCGACTGCTTCCTCACAGGAGGTTCTAGGTGCTTACCACACCTTAATGTGACAACATTACATTCTGGTGGCCATCGTATTGAGAAGGAGGTGAGTTTGATCTTTGCACTTGAGCAATAACATAGTCATACTTTGAGTTAAGTTTTGTATACAACTTATCCACTTTTGCATTAATCTCTAACATGGCATGATGCTGTCCCTAGATGAACTGCTGTAGCATGGACTTAATCTCGTCTTGACTACTACCTGAAGAACTTGTTGGAGTGGAATGTTGGTTAGGCGATGATAGAGATTGGTCAATACTAATGCTGATTCTGAATACCCTGTATCGAACTCCACTTGTGTCTCACAGTAACGCATAACTCTCTTCTTCTTGACTCCACTTGTTGCAATGAATTCATCTAGCTTCTCACTAATCCCATCAATCTTCTGTGTTCAAAAATGTTCTGCTTCCTGATTGCAAAAAGGGTCCTTGATAGTGCTCAGATCACTCGAACTCGAAGCTAGATTGTTGATCAATGCATAGGCGTTCTCCTTAGTGTTGGTCATGAAGTCTCCCTTGCTCGCAGCATTCAACAGTCTCCTATACACCCAACTCATACCTCCATAGAAGAATGTCAAAATCTGATAGTCACTAAACCCATGATGCAGACATTCTCTCTTGTATCCTTTAAAACGTTCTCAAGCATCATTAAAGGATTCATCCTGGTGGTGCTGAAAGTTCGAAATCTGATTTTTGAGCTGATTCTCTTAGCCTATGTAAAGAAATGATCTAGGAAGGTATCTCTGATGTCATCCCAAGAAGTCAATGAAGCTGGAGGAAGAGACTTAATCCATCTCAAACCTTTTCCTTCCAATGAGAACTTAAAGAGCAACACTTAGCATAATCTTTAGGAATTCCACTCGGTGTTGTTGTGCTGCATATCTCTTCAAAATTCTCAATGTGGTCCATTTGGTTTTCAGCTGGAAAACCATGGAACGGAAACTGCCTAATGAATGCTATTAGCTGTGGGTTTAACTCGCAAGTAACACCTTGCGGTGGAGGTATAGAAATCGATGATCGATTCTGATAGTGAATATGAGGGGTATCCACTTCCCCGATAGCCTGGTGTTGAACCTTGGCGTCTCGCTCTCTTTTCAGCTCTTCTATCTCTCGCATTTATCTTTTTACAATAGCATTATGGTCCTGGTCCTGATGATCACTCATGGTATTCGCAGGAATGCCCATAATATTCACTCTCTGAAACAAAAACAAGAAACAAAAATAAAAGTAAGAAAAGATATCTTAGACTAAAATTCAGTAATGAATTGAAAGACGACAATATTGGTCCCTGGCAACGGTGCGAAAAACTAGATATCACAGAGTTTTACCCTATATCTCTACTGCAAGTGCACAACAATTTGAGTAGCAGTCTGATCGTATCCACAAAAACCAAGTTATCACACTATTAATTCTAAAACTAAACTAAGGCTAAGATGAATAGAAAATAGATATCAAACTGAACTCAAACAAAACCAATGATAAACAATTAATATAATAAAACACCAAGCTTAGGAAGTTCATCGGGAAATTAGGGAATTGAAACTAGGAAGCTATTCAGGGAACATTCATTCAACAATATCGACTCAGCCATAAAATCATAACCAATCCACTATCATGGTATCAATTTCTATATCCAGCAACCTAGTAATCCTAATTGTCATTGGTACTAGGAGACTAATACGCATTACTAAATGAGTCTGATAAATCCACAATCAACCTTAACATCAGCTATCACGGTTAAGGATTGATTGCTCACCTAAAGAGGATCTAATTCCTAACTAGCTTTTGGAATGTTAGGTAATCTGGGATCATAGGTTCGTTAGCTACTCTAACCTAAGCAATAATATTATCAATAGGTGGAGAACACATCAAGCAATATCTATATGTTCCTAATTCATTCATTCCCTAAATCCCTAGAAAATCCTAAACTTGATTCTGGAACTACTCAAACATGATGAAGAAGAACAAATTAATAGAAAGCATAAAAGTAATTGGAGTTGAAATAAAAGGGTTTAGAAATCTTCTCCAATTGTATAGGGATCAAAAATCCTTTCCTAAAAACTCAATTACAATCTCTGATCACGTAACAATGTTGTCTCTCTCAAAAATAATGAAAATCAGCCCTTTCATAGGTCCTCAATATCACAGGTGTAAAATAGGAAAAATTAGGTTTTGTCCCTTGCAGCTTCGAGGATCAATCGATCAAGGTGGCACGTTCGATCTTCCAAAGGTCTTGTTCGATCAACGGATTAAGCAAAACTATCTGTAGGGTAATTGATCGATCGATCATGAAGTGTAGGTCGATCAACGGATCGAGTGCAGCTTTTACTAAGGATGATGATTGATTGGTCAAGAGATAGAAGTCGATCAATGGATCAAGTGAAAATTCCCACTGAGGATGGTTGATCGATCGATCAAGATGTTGATCGCTCGATCGCCGCTCTACAGCTGAAATTCCAAAAACTGTTTTGATTCATCCTTAACCAAGCTTTACGAGTATAATCCGAATTTAATCTGTTTTCCACCAGAAAAGACTCTAAATGCAAACATACATTCTAAAAACATGCAAATTAATGAGATCAAAACCGATAAAAATGAGGTATATCATATCTCACTAGGGCTAATCTCATTTCCTCCAAGTACTTGTCGTTTTAACAAGAGGTTCACACGCATCATAGCTGCTAGTGTCCTCCTAGATAGCTCTGGACTTTCTACATGTAGAGCATCCAATTGTAGTTTCCATTCCGACGTAAGAACACTCTCATTAAACGCTTCATCTTTATATTCTTCACCATTGGAATATTGTTCACTCATGGGGTCATCAATGTATGGTTGATCATTGTATGACCCGTCACTATGCGACTGGTCATTAACCCACCAATCGTAGAATTGATTATCGATCCATTAACCGTGGTAGTGTGTGCCCAATGACTTGGTTTCATGTTTGCTTTCCCTTGTGACTCCTTCACTGCATATATCTTCAAGAAAGTCAAGAGACAAACAAACTGAAATAATTAGTAGCAAAACAAAGTAAAAGCTATAGTTTTAAATCTAATTCAAATCCTAATGCCTGATTGCGTAGATTCCCCGGCAACATCCCCAAAACGATACACAATTAATTTTAACAGGTGTAACATGTCAATGTAGTACTTGATGATCGAATCCACAGAGAATCTAGAATCAACGCACTAGGATTGCAAGAATTTAGACTTAAGCTATAGCAATAGATGAGGGAAATTTAGAAACTAAAGCTACTCAACACAAACAATAAACAAGCTAGATTCAAACTAAGAAACTAACTTAAACAAATAACAAGCAAACTAAACATGGACAAAACACATAGGCAAGACAACTGATCAAAAGAGAATGATGATCAAACCAATGATGCTTAAATACTCATTAATTAAGAACCATCGTAGGGCATGCTACACAACAATCTAACATCCCACTCTCATGGCAATGAACTCTTTCCTATTCAATCAATTAAACTAACTCTCGTTGTTGATTCAAAGACTAACAAGCATTACAAACAAGCTCACTAAGACCACTAGTCACCCTAACTTCATCTCTCAATGGTTAGGGGAGAAAAACTCACAAAAAGTCATTTAGGAATTTTATCGAACACCTCTCGGACGATAAACTTTCTAGCTTCTAAATCCAATTGATCAAGTTGAATCTAGCATTAAGACCACCCTAAGTGAAGAAAATTATAGAACTATCAACTTAAGCAAAGGAGATAACCATCAAATCCTAAGATCTACCTAACTAACAACCTATCACTTCACTACTCAAACACCAAATACATGAACTAAAACAAGAAAATAACCATAAGCAAAAGCATAAACATAAAGAAGAAGAGAAGAGAAAGGATGAAGAAATTTCAATAGATGGGAGATGATGATCTAAAAGGGTGTCCAACTATTCTCCCTTCATCCCTCTCAAGTGGCTGCTCAAAGGAATGAACAAAGATTAAAAGATTGCTAAAAAAACCCTATCCATTTGGGTTTTAATGTTTTAAAATGGATTCGGGTCAACCAAGGACAAACCGGGTCGGACCAAATGAAAAACAAGGTATATTTCAGAATTCACGAGCTGTTTTCATGACCATCTGCCCAAGAATTTCCTTTGGCCAAATTCTCGGCTTGTTTTCACGATCATGTGTCCAAGAATTCATACTGAAACTTTTTTGGTCTATTTTCTCGACCATTTTTCACGATTGGTACTCGAAAATTCTTCCTGGAGGCTTTTCTCCTCTCTTTTATGCTTCCTTACTATTCTAGAATTCAGTCCTTAGCTTCCACACCTCCAAGAGTTAGCTCCAATCCACCTAAAAATACTGAAAAAGGAAGAAAATATGCAAATGCATGATACTAAGACTCTAATGCATGAAATATGTAAAATGGTATCTAAAATGAGATCAAATACATCCTATATGAATGAGAATGATGCAAAATTTTAATGAAAACTAGCCTAATATTCACATATATCAGTGTTGCGGCAACAACTACAGCAGAAAAGTAGAAAAAGAGGTATTCGAGGGATCTAAAGGTTTTGTGGAAGAGATGAGATTTGTGGCGATGAAACTACACACGAAAGAGCAAGCTAAGAGCATTTGCAATGGTGAGAGACCCTTTGAATCGCTTATCAATATAATATTAATATTTTTTTGTAGAACTTAGTTTGAGAACCACACATGAATTTAAACCTCCATTAGTGAGAGACTCTCTAAATCTCTCATTAATATAATATTAATAAATTTAAGAAAATTTAATTTTGTAACACTTATCTATTTAAATCTAAGGGAAAATAATAATTATATATGTTTTTACAATGTATTTTTAGATTTTAAGAAAATCCCAAAATTTTTATATGATTTAATAGTGTTCTATTAATTTAATTTTTAGTAACTAATATAATATTTATAGATAATTTTAATTTATGCATAATGAATCTTGTTAATAGATAATTTATAAAAAACAAAATATAAAAAATAATAATATATAAATGGTTTAAATAGTTTTTAAACTATAAGAAATTAAAATTGTTATAAAATAACTTAAACATTCAGTAATGTACGTGTTTTTCATGAAAGAGAAATTTGAAAAATTCTCATAGGTTCTCATTTGAGAATCGATTTTCCATTTTAGATTAAAAAAAATTATTTTTATTTTTAATGGCGTGATCTTGTGTTTGGATCTGCTGGACTTGGCCCATTAAAAACCCAAAGTCTAATTTCTTGAATCGATCAGTCGATGGGGCTAGTAACAGGCCAATATTTAAATTAAGGTATGGCTTAATTTTTTTCTACCAGCTTCAGCAAAGTGGGTTCTAGAGGACATGCCCAATTTTATGAATGGTAAAGAGGAGTTACATGATTACCTTAATTTAATATTTTAAAAATCGGATCGGACACGGACTCGGAAATGTTGTTGGATGGCTGGTTGGACCGGGTTGATCGGTCGAACCGAGTTTTAATAATATATTAAAAAATATATACTAATAATGTGATAATATATAAAAAAGCAAAACATATTTGAAGTCATCAATAAAAGTTCCACAATAATATAAACTTCTTCTTATTTAATGGAATTCATCATGTTTCCTTGAGTCTATATGACTTTTACACTTTGACCAACTGAAACAAAATATATAAAACAATACAATTGTTATTAAGAATGAACCTAGAGATTTTTGTGATTTTACCTAAATAAAATTAGCAAGAAGAACAAGAGTTTAGGTTAAATATCGTATATATGGATTTGAAGTGATTTATTTTCCATTTTTAATGTTTTAGAAAAGAAAAATTATAGAAATGTAAAATTTGAAAACAAATTTTTGTAAACCGAATTTTAGTAGCAAACCGAGTCAATGAGTTTACTGATTTTTTACCGGTTTTACAGTTTTAATGTAATTATGGGTTTCAAGTTAACTCGAACCGGTTTAACTCACGAATCCTAGTTAAACCGGTCGGACCGGCCGGTCCGGTCCGAGTTTCAAAACATTGCCTTAGTTTTAAGTCTAAAATTTTCTCTGTTCGAGAGAGATCATTACCCGAATCTCTGCTGGTTCGGATGCGTTCAAAAGCTCAATACTTTGTATGCAAAGAACTTTTTCAGGTGTTCGACCGACCTTCAAGATGACTGAACAAGGAATGTTTAACTATTTTCTCAAGATTTGGAAACAATATTCCAACCCCTATCCTTTATTCCAGATCATTTGAGTTACTTAGACTGGATGTTTTATAGTTTATGCTTTATGTATTGGACTAGTACATATGAAGTCCTTTATTTCTTCTGGGTTGTAATCTAATGAGAAGTAAGCTACGTGACAAAAAGAAAATTGTTGAGAGACCAATACAAATGGTCTAAAGAAGCTGAGAAAGAGACTAAATCTCCTGAGGAACGTCTTGTGGCTAAATGGGAACCTACTGTGGAAGGTTACTTGAGGTTTCTTGTGGATAATAAATTGGTTAATGACACTCTTGAATATATTATTGAAGATTCCAATTTTTCAACTTGTGAGTGTTTCTTCTCCTTATCTTCTTGATATTGGTCCATGATAATCCTTAGAACTGGTTTTAGATGGATGAAAGATCATTCCTTTGCCTCGTTTAGGATTTGTGTCCCTCATATTCTTTTGGCAAATTAGATTTTTCTTTCTACTCTTGGATTGAGTTGGTTATTATAATGATGTTTTTTATGATTACTGCATATTTTGGGATCTCTTAAGGTGTGAAATAAGTTGTGATATACGTTTTGGAGTTTTTAGCCACCAATCTTAGTGTAATTGTTTCTTATTCTTGGTCGATATGTGTCATGACTCATGAGTCTTCAAACAATCTACGAGGGATTTACAGTTATACTGAGTTTCTGTATGTATTCTAATGAGATATCGGTTTGTGATAGATCTTTATTGCAAAAGTAGTTCATTTGTCACTTATACAACATCTACTTCGCCCACAGCGCTGGTGGCCGATTGATTGCAAGAAAGGTAAAAGCTTTGTGCACTACTTGCATGCAAACTTAGGTAAGACTTCTTCTGAAGCCTACCAAATTTTGTATGTAGCAGAGAGAATACTCGATAATAAAGAACTCGAGTTCTACAAATGGGATAGCGAACTTTCTCAACTGTTGCAGAACGTAAGGGAAAAACTGAACAAAGTTGCTCAGGAATGGACAAGAGAAGAAAAGGATCATTGTCTGGAAGAGACGTTGAAATCGTTCAAGTATTCTGGTGAGATACTTCGTCTGATATTGTCCTGATTCCATTCACAGTCTCTCTAGATCTCTCAGTATGGCTCATGGCAACTAAAACCCTGACCAAAATTTATATTTATGTACTATATTAATAATATTCTGCTTGTATTCAAAGTCATATGTTCCAAAGCTACTATTTCAGAATTCAAATTAACAACTTTTCAACCGTCTGCAGCTTATATAGGCTTGGGTGGTAAGTTCTATGATAAGTATACAATATGATCCACACAAATGACTGACTGCATTTTATGTGTTGGTGTACATTTGATTCAATTGGATGGTTAGTTGCTAAACTAAGGCAACCACTGTATGCGAACTGTTTTGGAATTTTTATGGTTGGTGAATTTATGGTGGTGTTACGGTTGACCTATTTCAAAAGTGCTTTTTCTATGGGACTGTATTATTTATGTACAGAATTAGTCACCTTTGTGACCAAAAAAGAATCAATGGATCATCAACAACAAATGTTTGCTACTTAGAACAGATTATCGATATGCATCACAGAATTGTACCCCAAAAATTTGAGTACCTATTACAATGAGAAACAAGTATGACTGAACATATTTAGTAAGCTATAAACTAAACAGTTTTCCTCTGCAAGTACCAATGGCTCATCTTCCTTATACTTCCTCTGCAAATACTAATGGCTCATCTTGTTAACACTTTTCTCGGCAATTTTGGTGTCTTTCACTCCTTTGTGCAATGTGCATCTGTGCCATGCTGGCTACACTTGCTGTATCCTACACTTTTAAGGAAATCCCGTATCGCTTTGGAACTGCTATTGCTGGCCTTAAGTAATCTCTCATCCTCCTCATAGATTAGATAAGGAGCTTCTGCTGGTTTCCTTGAAAGTAGATTTTTTGCACCCTTTAAAACGTGGTATTCCCAACCTTGAACGTCGATCTTGAGAAGAAGAACAGGTTGAGAAGGTAGAATGAGTTCGTCGAGCTGTATGGATTTCACTTGGACTGCTATTTCTTTGTTGGATTTGAATGCAAGTCTAGCGCCCACTTCTGAGACCGCACTGTTGTCAAGCCGTCCAACCAACTGTATTAACAACAATGCAATCCACATTTAACATACAAGATGAATGATAATACAGAGAACCATGTCTTGTTTGGTTGTTTTGCCAAATTAAGACTTAGTTAACATTCAGTTTCACCTAACTGATTAAGCCTATGAATCTTTGTATACTATCAAATCAGACAAATCATTCCACATTGCTACTTTTCAACTTGTTCACTGATCTTCACCTCGGAATCAACATAGTCTGTTTCCAAGATAGTCTCTCAATAGCAATAACAAGAAGCAAGATCCTGGAATCTTTACTAATCTAACTATAGACAGAAACACAAATAGCAAAAACAATGTTCTGTTCTCACTAAACTAAACTAATCTCAGATTGTAGAAATTTTATACCTTGTGGAAGGTAATATCCCCAGTTCTGTCGGAAGCAGCAGCTTCAAAAACTGTAACCAAATCAGCCGCTCTATTGAACCATATCCCATCACAGATCCTTTGCAAATTCTCAAATACAG